>MU760046.1:279083-383565 GCA_026770625.1 Nicotiana glauca
CATTTTTATATGATTGTTTGGGTGAGAATGAGAGTAAAAGCACGAAGGTTGATGCCGTGCAACTATTGAATTTCTTATTCTGTGATAATTATTGTTGTGCCCTATTTATTAATTACACTGATAAACTGTATATTCAATTGTACTCCCCACAGCATGTTCCCTCCCTCTTATTTGTTTAGCTTCAGTATTTCTGTTGTTTTGGTGTATATATGTATATAGCATTGTACAGGTTGATTAGGTAGTCCTGTATAGCATCGTCACTACTTCGCCGGGGTTAGGCCAGGCACTTACCAGCACATGGGGTCGGTTGTGCTGATACTACACTCTGTGCATTTTTTTGTGCACAGATCCAGGAGAAGATTTCGGACAACGGCAGTAGGATATTTATTCCAGGAGTTATCATCAGCCCGGGGACTCTTCGAGGTAGCCTAGCTGGCGTTCCCAGGCCGAAGTCCCTTTCCTTTGTTTCAGTTTGTTTTCATCGTTCCGAAACAGACTTATGTATTTTTATTCATTCAGATTGGTTGTAGTATTCTATAGTAGTCCGTGAGCTAGTAACACCAGGTTTTGGGATAGTGATGTGTTTTGAAATTCCGCATTCTTATATTATCTTATTAAACTTAAAAGTCTTTCGCATTTATTAATTGTTGACAGTATATTTTATTGGTGATGATGATAGAGAATTTATAATGTTTGGCTGGCCTAGCTCCGTTAGTAGGCGCTATCATGATGCCCGATAGTGGGATAAATACGGGTCCTGACATTTATGTTACAATATTTGATTGGATACGAAATTTAAGAAATTAAAGAAAATTTTTGGCATGTAAGTCAAATATATGCACAAGTACTAAATTTGTCCTTTTAAATGAGTGGTGGTAAGAATTTCATATGTCTTTTTATTTGAACGAATGATTGGGACGGTTTGAATAAATTATATAGTATTAAAGGTAAAATGAGAATACTAAAATTAAAGAAAAAAAAAATCAAAAAGACAAATGTATAATTCTTTTTAGGACAAAATGTCAAAATTGTCCCTGTACTATTATTTATTGGTTGCTTGACCCACCCTTTATTCTTTTGGGTCATTCTTGTCCCTATCGTTAATGAACTTTGAATAAATACCCCTAACCCTAATGTCTATATACTGTGGCAGTTGGCTACATGAATTTTATTCAAGTCAGCTGTCATATCAGCTTCCACATCAGCGGACCCACCAATTTAAAACCCCACAACACCCATTTACTATCCATCTCTTACCCGTCACCCATGACCAATTTGCCCACTAAATAAATAAGATAGAGCCGTCCAAATTAGCAAAAAGTGTCATACACTTCCTAACAATTAAGATGCAGGGCAGACGACAAAATTACTTTTACAAAATCTATGAGATGTTAACTATCAAGTTGTCTAACAGACTCATCTTAACTCGAAGGTTCATTAGGATAGACTAACTTGGATTAAAGAGGCAATTGAAATCAAATATTACTATGGTTAAAAATTAAACCTAGTTTAAGTTAATTCAGGTTCACATAATTTATACAGATATCAATGAACAAACAAAAAAAACAGATATTTAAATAATCAAACTAATACTTTCAGGCAATTAAGCCAATTCTCCAACATTCAGTTACATTTAAACAATTAAACTAACAATTAAAATCAAAGTAATCAAAATAAAGACAGAAAGTTAATAGTACACCCTCAAAAGCTAGTTATTTGGCCTATTGTATTTGCCTTTCGTTTCTTTCCATGTTAAATTATCAGTATCACACGATCAAAGCACACATTGAAAAACCAACACAGAATTATTTCCCTGGGGCTCGTTTAAATTAGAAAAAATTGGTACCAATTAATACAATTAAACCACATTACCTTATCTACAAAATTTTTTTTTGGGGGGGGGGGGGGGGGGGGGTGGGGGGTTAGAGGAAAACCAGTCTTTAATCGGCGATGGCTATTAAGCAGCGTGGGATCGCCGTTGTGGTCGAGAGAGAGGAGACTACTTTGTCCTGTTTAACTCTACACCAGTTAGAACCCGTCTCGCTCCGTGTAGCCCTCCTTTTGTAATTTTCTTGTTTTGTTGTCAAAATTAAATAAACTTCTTTTATTTTACTCTATCTTTTAAAGAGTGTCATTTGGTCCAAATTAGCAAAGAGTGTCATAAGATAGTAAATGGGTATTGTGGGGTTTTAAATTGGTGGGCCCGCTGATGTGGAAGCTGACATGGCAGCTGATTTGGATAAAATTTATGTGGTCAACTGCCACAGTATATAGACGTTAGCATTAGGGGTATTTATTCAAAGTTCATTAACGGTAGGGACAAGAATGACCCAAAAGTATAACGAGTGGCACAAATAACCAATAAACAATAGTAGAGAGGTAATTTTGACCTTTTTTCCTTCTTTTTAGGACAAACAACAAAAGAAAAAAAAATGTTTCACATAAATTAGGGTTAAAGAGAGTATAAACTCTAAAAACAATAGAAATAACATGCAGGTATAATATGTAAGATAGAACTGAGGCTTTCTCTCTCTAGAATGAAATTTCTTCTCTGCCATAGCTGAGCATAACGAGGAAGTCAAATACTGGAGGGGGTGGGTAGCACATGCAAGGGGCAAGTTTGAGCAAGAGGAATTTCGCAAATAGTGGATTCTAAAAAAATCTCGAAGAATCAATGTCCTGCAAGGGATACTGCCACTAGATCTTAGTAAATCAACTAATGATGGAGAGGAATTAGGGATTCAACCAGCAATTAACAGAATTGGTGATGCGAAGCAAGTAGAAGGGCACAAATCATGAGCAGACATAGTTGAAGATGATGAGAAGACAACAGGAAAGAACACAGAGGAAAATAAAGAGGTAAGTCCTAAATCATGGAGCAAAATTGTTGCAAATCCAATTGCAGAGGGACTAAACCTTACTCCTCAGGTACATGGTAATCTCAATGTGAAAATCACTATGGAGGATATCAAGGAGGAAATTGAATACTGGAATTCGGCAGTAATGTAGTTTGTGTTGGGATCCAATCCACCACAAGCTGTTATGGTTGGGTACTTCCAAAGGATATGGGATCATTGAGAATAGGCAAAATTTCACAAATCAATAGAGGTGTGTTCATGGTAAAATTTCATAGTATTGAAAGCAGGATCAAGGTGATTGAGGACGAAGTCCAAATGTATGACAGAAAGCTAGTAGTTGTGAAACCATGGAGCCTTCACATGGATATGAAAAAAGAGGCAGTTGAGCTAATCCCTTTGTGGGTTAAGTTCAATGGGTTGGATATCAAATATTAGGGACAAGATGCTTTAATAATATTAGCATGATTAGTGGGTAAACTATTGAAAGATGATCGAGCAACCACATAGAAGGAAAGGCTAACATATGCTCGAGTGTTAGTTGAGGTAAAGCCACATGTGAAATACCCAAATACCATTATGTTTGAGGGTGAGCGAGGTAGAGTTGTTGAAAAATAGGTGTTTTGTGAATGGAAACTGCAACCACCTGGCCTGTCATTTCGACGGTTATAGCCTCGTTCCCTCATTTTTTTATTCTTTTGTGTGCTTCGTCTATATTATGACATAACGGGTTAGTTGTTTCCGGCTCAGCATGTTCTCAGAGTAAATTGAGACACATAGTCTCTTATTCGAAAGCTTAAGTTGAAAAAGTTGACCAGATATTGACTTATGTATATACGACCTCGAATTTGAATTATGATGCCATTAGGTGATGTTGGACTTGGGAGCACATCCGGAATGTGATTTGGAGGTCCGTGGTAGAATTAGACTTGAATTGGCAAAAGTTAAAATTTTAGCAATTTCGACTGACAGTGGAAATTTTGATATTGGGGTCGAATTGGATTTTCGAAAGTTGGAGTAGATTCATTGTGTCATTTCTGACTTGTGTGAAAAATTTGAAGTCATTCAGAGGTGGTTTAGTAGGTTTTGGCATCATTTGTGGAATTCAGAAGTTTAGAAGTTCTTTAGGGTTGAATCCGGGTGTAATTTGGTGTTTTGAGTGATTCGAAGGTTCAACTAAGGTCATATGATGTTATGAGACGTGTTGGTATGTTTGGTTGTGATCCCAAGCGCCTCGGGGTGATTTCGGGTAGTTATCGGATTGTTTTGAGTTGAAGAAGTGTAGCTGAAACTGCTGGTTCTGGTGCTTTCGCACCAGCGGTGGGGAGCCTATAGGTGCAGCCCCGCAGAAGCGAAGAGGAGGTAGCAGATGAGAGCAAGGTTGGGGTAGACTGGAAGCGTAAGTGCAAGGTTAGGAGCACATCCAGGAAAGCGCATATGCGGAAGGGGAGTGCTGATACGGAAAAAAGGGCCTAAAAATGGATAATCGCAGAAGCGGGCAGGGCCCGCAGATGCGCACTCGCATGTGCGAATATTTGATCGCAGATGCGGTATCTAGAAGATTAAGTTGGATTCGTACCTGCGATGGAATTCCTGAAGGTGCGGCATCGTAGAACTGACAAATGGACCGCGGGTGCGGTATTGCTGGGCAGAAAAATACCAGCTCGAGGTTTTGTCTTTCATATTTCACTTTCGACTTGAGAAACTAGTGAGAGAAGTGATTTTCTTGAAGATTTTCAAGGAGAACGTTGGGGTAAGTAATTCTAACCTGTAATGGTCTAAATTTCGTGAAAACATGGCTTTATTCATCGCCTAATTAGGGATTTGAGTTGGAAATTTAGGGATTTAGGGCTTCAGAATTGGAGAGTGGATTTTGGGGATTTAGAGGGGCAAATGATGTAGAATTTTGATGAATTAAGTATGGTTAGACTCGCTAGTGAATGGGCTTTTGGTTTTTATGACTTTTATCAAATTTTGAGAAGTGGGCCCGGGGGCCGTGGTTGAGCCGATTTCGAATTTTGGCTATAATTTGGTATTTTATTTTTGTGGAATTTATTCCTTTAGCCTATTTTGATCGTATGTGTTGCTTGTGGTTAGATTCGGGACGTTTGGAGGCCGATTTGAGAAGCAAGGGCATCGCAGAATAGGATTTTGCTTGGTATGAGGTAAGTAACGCTTCCAAACTTGGTTCTGAGGGTTCGAAACCCCGAACTATGTGTTATGTGATTAATATTGAGGTGACACACATGCCAAGTGATGGGCCTACGGGCGTGCACCCTGAGAATTATGATCTGAGTGATTCCATAGTACCGTTTAGTGATTTTATCCTGTTGATATCCACGTTTTCATCATGTGATAAAGTAATTGAGATGTAAATCATGCTAGATATCATGTTTAGGGTTTATGCTGGTATTATTTGGACCCTTAGGGGTCGTTTCTTGCTTTCATATCATTATTTTTATTTATATTCCGTACTCAGTCATGTTCATGCATTTTTATATCATATCTCAGTCTCAGTTAGTTTTGTTTCATTATATCATTATTTCGGGTTTGTTTTCATGACATTGTGAGCCCGTGGGTGAGACTAGAGAGATTGATGACTGAGTGAGGTCGAGAGCCTGGTTATGAATGACAGTTAAGGGATCGAGCTGCACAGTACATCAGTTATATTGATAATTATGATAGTGCTTGGTTTGTAGGAGCCCCTCTGAAGTATGTAATACACCCCTAGTGAGTGCGAATGATATTATTGAGGGATGGATTTTCCTGGACATGGATTTTTACGAAGTACTTGATACTTGGAGATGGATTTGTCCACATGGTTGGATTGCGCTTTTTCCTTTGTACAGGGTGATTTACAGTCAGTGTTGTATATGATTCAGGATGGATTTCCCTGGGCCAGATGGCCATATACAGTACCGAGTGGTTGAGCACTTCAAAGTGGGAGCACATGGTGCATTTTATACATTCTGTGCATTGGAATGTTGGGATTAGCTGAGCTATATACCTTACAATGTCAAAATTTGTATTTTACTTTAATGCTTTAAGCTATATATTTGACTTGAAAGCATTCCTATGTTTCTACACATTTAAATATGTTATACCTGTTGAGGTTGAGTTCGTTACTACCTTTCAGTCCAATGATTAGACTTGTTACTTACTGAGTTAGTGTACTCACGTTACTCCTTGCACCTCGTGTGCAGATCCAGGCTATACCGGTCGTAGCGGCGGTTATGGATTGAGGATCTCAGAGTTTGGAGACATTCAAGGTAGCTGCACTACGTTCGCGAGCCTTGACTCTCCTTCTTTATCATTTAATTTACTTTCAGTTGTTTTCTTTAGACCTTGTAGTGGTTTGTATTCCGAGTAGACGCTAATGTACTCAGTGACACCCTGGTTTTGGGCTTGATTGTATCACTTTGGGTTTCTTATGTTTCAAATAGTTTTCGTTTAAGCTTTCAAACCTATTATTCTTCTGTTTGGTTGTTAAATTAAGGCTGGCCTAATTTGACGATAGGCACCGTCACAGCGATTGAATTTGGGTCGTGACACAAACCTATCCTATTGGGGAAATGCAAAAATTTTGGTCATGAAATGCAATAATGTAGGAAGTTCATTAAGGAAGAAAAGAAGAAGTTAGGAAGCTAACAAGCACAATAGGATACAAGTGGAATAGGGGTGCAGAAACAAGGGAAAAAGCAGACTGAAGCTTTACAGTAGCAGGAGGAACAAGGCCAAAAACAATGAACAAGAGGAAAAAGGAACAATGGAAGTACAGGGCACGCGGGTAATCAAGAAACTACCTCTAGTTCTAGGAATGAGATAAACCAAAATAACAAACTAGAGAGGGGGAAAGCAGGAGATGAAATACACAAGGGGATCACTATTTGAACAGGGAACTCATTTTGCAATATTAGGAGATCAACAGCAGGAGGATGAAGTAACAAAAAGTGGAACTATCGCAGGGGACAAGAGTCAAATAGGGAAAAAGTATGAGATGGCCCTAGGAAAGGGGAAGGTTGGGGGCAACCCCAACCCAAATGGACAGAATTGGGCTTTGGAATGCTAGGGGATTGAATAAACGACATAAACAGAAGGAAATGAATCTGTTTATGAACAATCAAAAAGCTGGTTTCTTTGGTCTCCCGGAAACTTGATTAAGAGGCTAAGGCACAACAAGCTGCTCTTAATCTTTGCAATAGGTGGTCATTTACCACAAACATCGCACAACATCCAGGTGGAAGAATATGGATTATATGGAAACTATTAGTAGATGATGTTAATAAAACAATTGTTACTAAGCAACTAATACACTGCATGGTTCAGCACATAGGAACAAAGAGATAGTTTAATGTTACAGTAATATATAGATTCAATATCAGAGTATGAGGAGGCAGCTATGGGAAGATATCAAGGGTATACATCAAATGGTGAATGATCCTTGGTCACTAATGGGTGGCTTCTAAGGCTAATACTTCATTAATTTTAGTTTTAGAAAAGGACAAAGGCCCTGGAGCGTCTTCGAGATGAAGTCGGCCGAGCCAAGAGTGAATGTGATGAGCTAAAAACTCTAGTAGTGGTTTAGGCTTTAGAGGAGATGGATGTCCCAGCTAAAGTTCCAGACCTCAAGGCCCAACTCTGCTTAGCCTATGACAATGCTTCAGCTCAAGCGGACACGATTGCGAAGCTCAAATCTGAGCTTTTGAAGGTAAGGGCCGAGATTGTTGATGCTCGAGCTGAAGCAGTAATGAGCCGAACTAAGGCTGACAAGGAGATGGAGATCCACTTAAAGGATGTTGCTGGTGCTCAAGCTGTGTTGAGAAGGATCGTCGATCATGAGAGGAGGATTAAAGAATATGCTCGTAGCAAGTCTCGAAGGAAGACTCTCGAGGAGATCTATGCTAGGGTATATGTTCTCTAGGAAGAGTTAGCGCAAGTGAGGGTAGACGAGCGTGATGCTTGGTTACTTCTATCTAACGTTGGGGAAATCGAAGATGAGGCCGACGAGTCGTAGCTCCCAGGAGGAGCATAGAATTTTTCCATCTGTATGTGGTATTTTCAGAGCATGTTTGTAGATGGAGATTGCATTTTTCGTATATGTGTATAATGAAAACCTTGCGACTTTATTTCTTTCGTATCTCTTTCTATCTCGAATTTGGCCAGGCGAACTGGTCTTTGATTTGGTAGGTATCCTTAGATTTGTGACGTGGCCCAGCGGCTCATTAAGCTAGCAATAATGGCTCTTTAAGCCTTGGGTCAGAGTGACCATTCAGTGTAAGCTGGCATTAGAGCTCTTATGCTTTTTGCCCTGGGCATTTTTAGGTAACTATTTTGGGTTCAGTCTCTGAATCGGGTTGCGATTCGAGCTCATACGACCCTCAAGTTTTCAAATTTGCATTGGCTGCCGACAATGACTCTTATGCCTTCTGTCGAAGCGACCTTTTATGTGTAAGCTGGCATTTGAGCTCTTATGTTTTTTGCCCTCGGCATTTTTGGGTAACTATTTTGGTTTCAGTCTTTGAATCGAGTTACAATTCGAGCTCATTCGACTATCAAGTTTTCAAATTTGCATGGGCTGGCGACAATGTCTCTTACGCCTTAGGTTGAATCAACCTTTTATGTGGGCTTTGTTCTTCCCTCGTTAAGGACTTTTACGATGATTTTTGCCTAACTCTTTGACGGTTCGAGAAGAACCGCAATTACGAGCCATTTTGTGGTGATGATCGAGCACCTTGGGAGGATCGGCTTGGGGGCTGAGTAGCTCGAAGCCTGTGATTTGGAGCTGACATGGTCGAAGCTCTTTTACTAATGCCAAGAGTAGCCTGTTTAACCCATTCTTTTCGAAGTAGATTTGAAGTAATTGAAATCCTGTGATTTTGTAGCGACAGTCGGCATCCCCGAGTCATGTTAGTTTGGCTAGTATAGCCTTATAACTGTAGTCATTTGTGCTCGGCCACAACCGTTTTTTATCCCAAGTGAAGTAGTTTGGGTGTCTATACCGAGGGTATGCCTTTTTAAGGGTCTTACAAATTAGATATATAGCCTAAACTTTGAGATCGGGTTTATGCCTTTGGCAAGGTCTTACAAAAATTTTATGTCATTGAGGTCTTATAATTTTTAGATACTTGGTGCAAGTATAGTTCATGCCTTACTTGAGGTCTTACAGATTTTGTTGCTGCCTTATGTAGGTCTTACAAGACCGAGTCTGCCCGCTCGGTGTCTTATGGCCTCCGATTTTGTTATGAATGGTGCTTGGCGACAGTCCCCAATTTAATAAGGGCATCCTAGCTCGGAAGTCATTTACTTGTAAGCTTGGTGTTGCCTCATTGAGGGCTTACCACTTTGGCGATCCCGACCCTAAGATCATATGATTTTTGAGATTTTGACGCCAATCCCCGAGTGTTCGGGGCACTTTCGGCCTTGGAGTCATTTCGGGATTTTTATGTTGCCTCTTGAGGGCTTATGAGCTTGGAGTCCCGACCCAGAGGTCGTTCGGAGATAGATTTGTGGATACTAATCCACGAGTGTTCGGGATGCTTCGACGGAGGAATTTATTTTTTGCGAAAATGTTGCGTTTCTTTTGGAGTATGAAATGCTACAAAAAAGGGTATTATTCTATTACTTGGTACAAGTATGCATGTTCTCGCTGTTGGGGGCCTGGCTATATAGGCACGGCTCGCTTGAACGTTTGGCCTGGTACATCACTTTTCTATAGGGACCCCATTTGGAGTTTCTTAGTTTTTTTGATGAACGACCTTCTGGGGGATACCCCATAGTGTTCAAGGTTGGTTGCAAAAGATGCCTTGAATACTCATTGAGTTTTCCTTAGATAGCAGGATGTTTCCTCGTTAAAAACCTTGCTGGTAAAAACCCTTTTCGAGATAAAAACTCGGCCGAAAGAAAAGAGTGAAACAGATGCTTTAGAATCTTAAGGTCTTCGAGCTAGATCAATGTCTCGACCGCTTCGATCGGGTTCCTGCATAAGAGTTAGTGCGAAACATAAAATGAAAAAGGGAGATGGCGATACCTTAGAGTGGGATGTGCCGGTGATGTTACGAGGTCCGATATATCTTAGTCTCTTGCGATAAGGATGCAATACGTCCTCTATTTTGTTTAATCGGGCTTGACCGAAGATGTAGTTTGATTATTCTTTGGTTCTTCCGTGGGTGGAGGTATCAGCGTTGGTGCTATATCATGCACAGCGAACATTTATCTAGCTGCATCCTGTTCCCCATAGATAGTTTTAATCTCATCCTTTGTCAAGAATTTCATCATTTGGTGGAGGGTGGATGGTACTGCTCTCATGCAGTGTATCCATGGTCATCCGAACAAGGCGTTGTACCTCATGTCTCCTTCGTTGCCCCCTGACTACTTACTAATAAAGGGAAAGACATGGAATTTGATATTTTGGGTCATGCCGGCCACGTTGACCGGGAGTGTGATTTCTCCTTTTGTCATTTCACTGGCCATGTTGAATCTATTGAGGACTCGAGTGGCAGGCACGATTTGGTCAAGCAGTCTGAGCTGTTCTATTACCCTCGACCTGATAATGTTGGCCGAGCTACCTGGATCCACGAGTACACATTTTACTTGAAATGCATTGACGAAGAAAGAGATTTCCAGTGCTTCGTTGTGAGGTTGAGCCAAGGTCTCGGTGTCCTCTTCGCTGAATATGAGGGCATCCTCGAGTATGCACCCCTGGGTTCGCTTTTCTCTATTGATGGATATTTTTGTCTTTATCATCACGGGTTCTTGTGGGGTATGAACACCTCCCAAGATCACGTGTATGACATGTTGCGGCCCGTTCATTTTGTTCTTCTTGGCCACCTCTCCTCCTCGAAACTGGTTTTTGGCCCGATCACTCAGGAATTCCTATAGGTGACCCTTGTTGAGTAGTCTGGCTATCTTCCTCTCGGAGCTGGTGGCAATCCTCGGTCCTGTGGCCATGTGTGTTTTGAAATTCACATATTATGTTATGATTCCTTTGTCAAGCATCTGATTGTATAGGCCTAGGCCACTTCGTGTCTTTTATTCTGCTGAGGGCGAAGACAATATCTGATATATCGACGTTAAAGTTGTACTCTAACAGGCAAGGTGACTTTGCTAGTACTGCATTCCTGTCAAATCCGGCTCTGTTGATGAGTCATCGAGGATTCTTTCCTCGATCTATCCTTCAGTCGTTTCGAGGAGCATACGCCTCGGGGCGTTCCTTCGGTTTTTGACGTATGGCTAATATCTTTCTTTGTTTGGCTTTGGCTCCTTCGCTAGGAGTCTTCTTAGGTATACCGAGCCCGAGGGGGCTCCCAGCTGATCGTCCTCGGCCCTGATTTCAATTGGTATCGGTTATGAACATCCGACCAAGTCACGTCAGGGTACTCGACCAGATTGTTTTTTAGCTGCTTTGAAGCTACCGAGCTTTGCTCGTTCAGACCTTAAGTGAAGGCATGTACTTCCCAGTCATCGGATACCGGTGGTAGTTCCATTCTTTCCATTTGAAAGCGAGACACAAATTCTCACGGCATCTCGTTCTCCCTTTGCTTGATTTTGAAGACGTCGGATTTCTTGGTGGCCACCTTGATGGCCCCGGCATGCCCCTTCATGAAAGAATTCGTCAACATGGAAAATGAGTCTATAGAGTTTGGGGCCAAGTTATGATACACATCCTCGCCCATTTAGAAAGTGTTTCTCCAAAAAATTTCAGCAGGATGAACTCGATCTTGTCGTCCTTCATGTCGTTGCCCTTTACTACACATGTGTAAGCGGTAACATGTTCATTGGGGTCTGGGTACCATTGTATTTTGGGAGATCCAGCATTATGAACTTCTTTGTAATGGGTTTTGGGGTTGCTTCCTATGGGAACAGCTTCTGCACGAACTTCTTTGAGTCCATGCCTTTCAAGATCGGGGGCGCTCCTGGAATTTGGTTGACCCTGGAGTTGTAAGTCTCGACCTTTTTATCGTTGGCTTCTATCATTTTCTCGCCCGATTTGATCCTTCTAGTGAGGTCCTCGAGCATCTTTACGATGGCGGGATCAGCTATCGACCCACTATTGCTTGACCTTTCCGGTACCTGTTCGGTCGGGGGAGCTATCCTCGGTGCTACTGTGCTAGGAGTTTTTTGGTGATTTTGCAGCTGAGCAATAGCCAGTTGTTGTGCCTGCAACATTTCAAAATAACATGATGGCTAACTTCCTGTTCTTCCCGATTTGAGGTTTTTTGGGCTTCCTGTTGGTCGCCTTGGTGTATGCTCCTGTTAGTGTGGGAGCTTATTTCAATGTGTCAAGCGTCGCATGAGACTTCGTCCACTGGAATCGGTCCTTGTGCGTTCTCTAGGTTTTATGGTGGTTCATCAACACCTGGAACAGCCACACCATTCTCTTCGTGGTTCTCAAAATTGTTGTTCACTGAATCAGACATTATGACCTGAAATCAAAGACCTTTGGACAAGAAAAAGTGTGAAAGATAACTTGCATTGTGTCATGGAACCAACAAGAAAATAATCATTATTAATTTTAGCCCCACGGTGGGTGCCAAACTATTTATCATGAAAATGGTAATAATAATTAAATTTGGTGATGAGATTCTAAAAAAACGTGATCTATTTTTATACTAGTTGCTTAAGAAGATGATGTTATGTGTATGAAGTTTAGAGACGAAACAAGAGCTAAAAATAAGGTGATAATCTAATCGAGAGGCTGACAATCGAGGCCTCGAGCTTGTCGATATGGGGCTTCGATTTATCATGAAAATAGTAATAATAATTAAATTTGGTGATGGGATTCTAAAAAAACGTGATCTATTTTTATGCTAGTTGCTTAAGAAGATGATGTTATGTGTATGAAGTTTAGAGACGAAACAAGAGCTAAAAATGAGGTGATAATCTAATCGAGAGGCTGACAATCGAGGCCTCGAGCTTGTCGATATGGGGCTTCGAGGTCAATCCAGTAGCTCGATAACGAGCTATTAGGGGCGATCGGGGTAGGGCTAACAGCTATAAAGAAACTAATAAAGGATCTTTATGGCCAATGATAGACAATAAATGATGAACAAGGATGAAGATAATAAATTAAAGCAATAATAATAGGAAATTATGTTAGAAAGTAGAGAGAATGTTCTTCATATGTTCGTGTGGAGTAACTGGAACAATAGAGAGGTACAAAATGACAAGGATCCCCTTAATATAGGAGGTGAATTCCAACATAATCCAAAATGCATTAAGTACAAAGATATGGAAATGGGACAGCTGAATGATGCCCTATTTAGGTTCAGAGTAACCCGCTAGGCGGTGTCAGCCCTAGCTGCGTGTCTTGGGAAATTGCCGCGATCATTACTGCCCTGGGGTCAAGCATTCTCAACCCTCGAGGAGAGATACTCGGTCGCAGGCTCGAGCCTTCGAGGTGATCTTCTGAGTGCTTTAGTGACGAGAAATTGGACTTTCTAATTTCACCGTATACACTTATCTTATGTTGGTAGGGTACTGCTTGTGAATGCAGTGTTGATAAAAGTACATACCTGTTGGGCATCCATATTCATTCTCCTAAAAGAGGTGCTTAAGAGCATAACAGCTATATGTAGGAGCTTCCTATGGGAGGGAAAAGAGAACTCAAATAAAATGTCACTAGTGGCCTAGGACATGGTGTATAGACCAAAGAGGTAGGGGGACTTGGGATAACTAACTGCCTAATATGGAATGAAGCAGCAATGGTGAAGTATGTATGGAATATAGCCGGCAAGGAGGACAACCTGTGGGTAAAATGGGTAAAACACTTGTACATAAAGAGCCAACCATGGCAGAAATACTCCCTCTCAGTAGATAGCTATTGGTACTGGAAGAAAATCTGCTCTATCAAAGACAAATTTGTTGATGGTTTTGTAAATAATGGCTGGCTAAAACAAGGTGCAAATACTCTATGAGAACTGGATACCTATCACACCTCGAACTTGGGCCTGGACATAACATGGAACTCGGTGCCTGACTACATGTGACCGAGCGAACCAACTGGCTGGTTGAATCAACATGTGATATCATTACAATGCGGAAGATAAACTAACACATGAGGATATATTGAAAGTCTGGATCATATAAATCAAAGTGTGAAATACTAATACAAGCCTGAAATATATATATACGTAGCCAACATTGCTTAACAGGAAAAGGTTGCGACTGTCTAACTGTTACTCTTGTCTATGAAGCCTCTAATGAAGTACCGTAAACACTGATTGTCTAAAAATGCTAAAGAATGTAAGGTAATGATAATTCCCCAAAAGAACTGGGGATCACCAAGCAGATTGTACAAGAATCCTAGCACTCTGAATCATCAACCTGTAAATCATTACCTCAATTGTGAGATGCAAGCCCCGGGCAAAAAGGACGTCAGTACATTTGAATTACACTGGTATGTAAAGCATCTAAAATAAAGAATTAAAATGTTGAAACTAAGTTGATAATTGAGAATTGATAATTGATTACTGAAATGATAACTATTGAAACTGAAACAGAAATGATAATTGATAACTGATAACTTAACTCATAACTGGTAACTGAAATAATAACTAATAATTGAACTGAACAAAGAAAGTAAGGATATGAATACTCCCTCTTCTGAATGATGAACAACCTGTTTATCTGAATATTAAATTGCGGCCTCAGGTCCAATATATATGCACATAAACTGCGGCCTCGGACCCAAGTATATGTATACATAACTACAGCCTCAGGCCCAAAGATGCATAAAGCATAACCTGCGGCCTCAGGCCCAAAGATGCATAAAGCATAAACCGCAGCCTCAGGCCCAAAGATGCATAAAGCATAAACTACGGCCTCAGGCCCAAATACAGATGTTCAACATTTAGGGATTTATAATTAGGACTAAGAATCATACTACAATACGTGATAGTGAAATACTGAATCACACTGAGTTGCATGGTACTGGAATATTGAATAGGACTAGACTGAGACATGTATTCTTGAACTGATTATGAACACTAATACTTCAACTATTTATGGCATACTGAGTAATCTATACTAAGACTCGTGGGCATCAAACCCAAGTCTATATTGAATATGCACTAAGCTCACAACGTTAAAAATGAAAGTCATGAATGAATTACGAAGCTAGAGAATAGAAGTTCTATGACTATTCAAGGAACTAGGTTATACTTTATTTCTGAGGCAATTAGTAACGTGGTAAAAGAAACATAGTGGAGGAAAAATTATTAACATTCCCAAACATAGAGAGTTAGCCTTATATACCTTAACTTCCTGCTCCTGAGCGAAATACAACGTTTTTCAATCCTTTCAACTTTAATCTATAGCAATACAAGTCAAAGGGATTCCATATTAGCTACAAAGCTCATGTTTTGGTCAATTAACCATCTTATCAAGCACTTGGTGAGAATAAAGCTTCATAGTCCTTATTAATGGTGTCTCTACACTCAATAACCCATTCTTTTGCTCCTACATAAATTCTAAAGTCTCAAACAGTTATAATCAACATTATTCTTTATCACCCATAAGGTAACCAACACCCTTAACAAATAATCAACAATCAATACCCCAAACCTATAATTGTTCATGTTTTTCTATCAAACCCATCAACTCATATCTCATGAACTAGAGTTTATAATCATTAATCCAATGCTAAAATCAATTAGAGGGTGAAGACATTACCTTTTTGAAGTTCAATCTCCTTGAATTTGAGTTCTAGGGTTCCTTCTCTCAACAATGTTGTCCCAATAGAATATATAACGATATGGAGGGTTTACCCATGTTAATAAGATGTTATTAAATTGAAATTAACTTAGAATTACCATTAGAACTTACCTTGGATGGTGGAGGGACCCTTAAGGAATTAGGTTTTTGAGAGCTTTCCTTTCTAGAGCAAGTTTTTATGTTATGGGGCTATGGGGGACATAATAGGGATTAAACAATTGACTCCCCAAGTCTTCCACCGCCCCCTGTAGGCTCGACCACGATAAATAGCAGGAACATTTCCTCACGATCGCGGTCGCAGTCCGAGCGCGGTGGTTGCACAGTGTTCTGTGAAATGGGCATAACATTTTGCACAAAGTTCCATTTGTGCTCCACAATATAGTTGGAAATATATTTCAATTTCCTACAACTTTCATGCTTTGAGTTTTCCCAAATTTTTTCCATATTTTCACTAAACCCTGCTGGAAGACAGACCTTCTACAAACTTAGTGGTTTTATCTAATCTTATGCACCTCACTTTCCATCTTGATTCTTAATCAACTGTTTTCACCAATAATCATCCCTCTAGTCCTTCATATGTCTAAATATAAAATTAATACCCATTTAACATATCCACACCTAGTCCGAATATATGGGGTGTTACATTTTCTCCCCCTTAGGATCATTCGTCCTCGAATGATTGTCCTAACTGTATCTTCTGCTAACTCCGGACCTTAAACGAGTTTGGTGGAAACATGAACTTTCATTAACAATTGCATACTAAACTTAATGAATACATGATTACTGAACTGTTGAGATAAACTGAATGACTACTGCATTGACTGAATATTGGTCTACCATGGATACTTGAATACTGAACTAACATGGATATATGAATATTGAAATAGCACGAATATTTGAGCAATCTGAGTACTAAGCTGGCATAAATGTCTCAGTATTAGAATAAAATGAGTAGCTGAGTATTGAGCTGACATAAGTATCTGAGTACTAAACTGACGTGAGTATCTGAGTAATTAACTGACATGAGTGTCTGAGTACTGGAAACTCAGTGTCGGGAAACATATTCTCTTCGGAACTAATGTTATAACATGACACGTGAAATACTGGTTGTACCACCACTAATTATAATGCAACTCCAACTCATATGCTAATTAACCGATCCTTCGCAAGAATCTATATGGCTCAATATAGCAGGGAATATGCTTCCCCTTCTTCCCAAATCTCATAATGCTTTTCATATGTGAAACATTCAGAAACACCCAATCATCAATTTGAAACTCTAGGTCTCTATGCCACACGCTCGAACAAGGTTTTTGGAGGCTCTGAGCCGTCTTCAAACACTTTTTAGTCAACTTAACTTTCTCTATAGTCTGATAGAACAAATCGGGTCCTAACAACTCCACTTCTCCAACTTCAAACCAACCAATTGGTGATCTACACTTTAGCCCATACAGACCTTTGTACGGTGCCATCTTGATACTAGAGTGGTAGGTTATTATTACAAGTTCGATGAGAGGTATGAGATCATCCCAATTACTTTTAACATCAAGGACATATCCTCAACTGTTTGAATAATGCGCTATGTCTGGCCATCTTTCTGAGGATGAAAAAATTATGTCCAATCCTTTCTTAAAGGACTTCTAAAAGTTCATTTTAAACTGGGCACTATAGTACCAAATGGCAGACAACTAAGTCCCATGCAATTAGACAATTTTTCAATTGTACAACTTGGCTTAATCTTCTACTGAATCTGTAGCCTTCAATGGCAAGAAGTGTGCTGACTTGGTAAGTCGATTTACAATGACTCAACCAAATCATGCTTCCAAATTGAGAAAGATAATCATGTTATACATTCTATAATTACCATCTCCACTCTAAATATGTGTAAATTATGGTAAAAGACTAGGCTTTCTATTGCTCGACTTTCATTTGCTTATAATTCCTATACTTGGCCACAAATTTTGTGATGTTCTTTTTCATGTCGTTACACAAATAAATCTCCTTGAGATAAAGATACATCTTTGGTGAACCTGGGTGGATAGAATACCTGGAATTATGTGCTTCTAACATCTTCTTCCCTAACTAAGTCCATCTATGGTCGGAACACATAATATATCATGGTACCTCAAAGTACTATCATCTCCCCCTTATTTAAACGCCATCATCTTACACTTGTGAATCCCCTCTTTCAGCTACAACAAGTAGGGATCATCAAACTATTTCTCCTTCTCTTTGCCTACTAACGGTGAACAAGTCATATTCTAGACAACAACTCTATTATCTTTAGAGTACGCAAATTGAACTCATAGCTAGGCTAAGCGGTGAACTTCTTTCACCAGAGTTGTCTTATCTACCTCAATCATGAGTTATACTTCCCACACTTGATTATCTTCTTAAGCACTTCCTTAAAACACTTATAGAATTGTTATGGACTAAGTCTTTGACATGTACTCTAAATTTTAAAGTCACGTGCAATGGCACTAACCTCATAACACATAAATAGGCATGATTTTATACCTTTTTGTGATCATTTTATCGTCAATAACTAAACTCAGTGATCATTCTACTCACTTTGTGTTTCTTACACATGCTAGGCATAATCCCTATGGTAATTATACAATTTTTTCTCATTACCGAACTTATTTTCTTTTTCATATCTCATGCTAACTATTCGAGTTTCAAATATCCATCTGTACTTACTGATGGTTTTTACATCACCCCTTAGACCAAAGGTCTTATACTTGTGGATTCTTCCCTTTTTTTTTGTTGGGATCCAAATAACTTTCCTTATTTTCTGCAATTCTTTGCACCCTACATCAATGACGAATCATCTTCCAACTTACTTCTGAGAAATATTTCTTACTAGGAAAAACTAAATTATTCACTTAACGGAAAGCTAATGTATTCACAACTATCATATACAATCTTAATATTTTAACTCTGCCCACACTATTGATCTTGGGGAAACCATTTTTCCATAAGTCTTAAAGGATATTCTCCTGTAGTTTGCTCTTTTACTGCTAGATGATTGTTTTTCCCATATCACTTTAGTTCGGATTTAATTTAAACTCTTTGGGTTCCAACACACATTCGATATTTCAAACTGTCATCCACTCACTAGAGCTAACCTGGCTAAGTGAATCAAATTGTACCTCTACTAGCTCTGCTGAAAGTGCTAATTCACTATATCAACTCAAAACTTACTTACTATCATTTACTAACCACCTGCTACCATCATATTTTCTTGCTCTACTTTGAATAACTAAAGTGAAGCATAAGGTTATTCTAACTTCCCTTACCATCCGGCCCTGTTCTAAGTCACATACTATCCCCTTTTTTCTTCTAAACTATGTGCATGGATCACACTTAGGGAATCATCTGCCTTAAATGAAATTGGGATATCCAACCCCCAAACTTTCTGTACAATACTAAATCATAACATACTATAAACATCCCAGGTAATCATTTTATCGTATAACCTAAGGGGTAACTGCTATATGTTTTATCCTACAGCAATAGCTGCTTCTTATAGTAACTTACTAACGTGGTACTTCTAGTTCTGATTTGAATAAATATGAACAACTTAAAATTGTTCCCTGAAATTCACTATTGGCTGCTCTTGGTTCTCATTGCATGCATCATATCTTCTAGTCATTTGCATGAGTTCTACAAAAAATACATCTCTAATAATAACAATCGTTTCTGACTCCTATGTATTTTACCCTTAGAATCTTTTTTGTCCAAACTATTGTGACTAATGTTAGGATCTGACATATGAACTATCATCATCCAACTTGTGGCTCCAATTCCAAAAACTAGATGAAGATGTTCTAGGAGGTAAAATACATACGAATACTCTACCATGCACAAACTTATCTTTCAAAGTATACCATCATCTGATAAATCACTTCCTGCGTGCTCCGGTGAGTCTTTGTATTAATCCGGACCTAAAATATGCGAAGATTTCGCTATGATCGCGGTTAGTTACATTTTCTTTTAGCACCCATATGCAACACTGTATACTCACCAGTCACCAAGATTTTGATACACTGAAAGTTAGATATTTGGTAAACATATAACTGAATATTAAAGTGCTGAATAACCACAACTTGCTAATTGAAAGACTGTATAACTGGTAACTGAGGTAAACTGATAACCATAAGACATGATAATTGCTTTTGTACTTTCTGATAAGGTTGTGCTCTAATGCGTACTACTATCCATTGTATCCTACTTTTAACATCCTTTAAAGTCTTATATTTACCAACCTGTACTCCATAATTATACCCCAATGGGCAATTATCCTCTCTAGGACCTTAGGTTTTTCCTACGTGTCGCTTGGCATCCAATATAATTAGAATTCGATAGGAAGAGAAAGTTAACTATTGCTCTAAGCTTCATGGCATGATCTAGAGTTGAAAGAAATGAGAAAATCCTGGATGTCTTGGTAGTTAATCATTTATATGAGTGGCCGGCACACACATATAAAGGAAACTTCATTAGACACGGCTTCATAGACTCCCTAAAACTCTTGAACCTAGTGCTCTGATACCAAGCTTTGTCATGCCCCGAACCTGGTCCTGGACGTAACATGACACTCGGTGCCTAACTATATGTTACCGAGTGAACCAACTGGCTGGCTGAATCAACATGTGATATCATAACATACTGAATGCAGAAGATAAACTAACACATGTTAATATACTGAAAGTCGGGATGATATAAATCAAAGTGTGGAATACTAATACAAGCCTAAAACATATATGTAGCCAACATTGCTTAACATGAAAAGGTTGTGACTGTCTAACTGTTACTCTAGTCTATGAAGCCTCTAATGAAGTACCGAAAATATTGACTGTCTGAAAATACTAAAGACTGTAAGGTAACGATAATGCCCCGGAAGAACTAGGGATCACCAAATAGCTGGCACGAGAATCCTAGCGCTCTGAATCATCAACCAGTAAATCATTACCTGTATTGTGATATACAGGCCCCAGAAAAAAGGGACGTTAGTACATTTGAATTGCACTGGTATGTAAAGCAACTAAAAGAAAGAATTATAAATGCTGAAACTGAAACTAAGTTGATAACTGAGAATTGATAATTGATAAGTAAAATGATAACTATTGAAACTGAAACTGAAATGATAATTATTAAAATTGAAACTGAACTAATAACTGGTAACTGAAATGATAACTGATAACTGAAATGATAACTAATAATTGAACTGAACAAAGGAAGTAAGGATATGAATAGTCCCTCTTCTGAATGATGAACTACATATTTATTTGAATATCAAACTACGGCCTCAGGCCCAATATATATGTGCACAAACTGCGGCCTCGGGCCCAAGTTTACGTATACATAACTGTGGCCTCAGGCCCAAAGATGCGTAAAGCATAAGCTGCGGCCTCAGGACGAAAGATGCATAAATAATAAACTGCGGCCTCATGCCCTAAGATGCATAAAGCACAAACTGCGACCTCAGGCCCAAAGATGCATAAAGCACAAACTGCGACCTCAGGCCCAAAGATGCATAAAGTATAAACTGCAGCCTCAGGCCCAAATACAAGTGTTCAATATTCAGGGATTTAACATTAGGACTGAGTATCATACTATAATATGTGATAGTGAAATACAGAATCACACTGAGTTGCCTGATACTAGAATACTGAACAAGACTAGATTGAGATATGTATTCTTGAACTGATTACGAACACTGATACTTCAACTGTTTATGGCATACTGAGTAATATATACTAAGACTCGGGGGCATCAAACCCAAGACTATATTGAATACGTACTGAGCTCACAACGTTGAGAATGAAAGTCATGAACAAGTTATGAAGCTAGATAATAGAAGTTCTACAACTATTCAAGGAACTAGGCTAAACTATATTTCTGAGGCAATTAGTAACGTGGTAAAAGAAACATAGTGTAGGGAAAATCATTAACATTACCAAACATAGAAATTTATCCTCACATACCTTAACTTCATGCTCTTGAGTGTAAGATAACGTTTGTCAATCCTTTCAACTTTAATCTATAGCAATACAAGTCAAAGGGATTCCATATCAGCTATGATGCTCATATTTTTGTCACTTAAGCATCTTATCAAACACTTGGTGAGAATAAAGCTTCATAGTCCTTATTAATTGTGTCTCTACACCCAATAACCCATTCTTTTGCTCCTAGATAAATTCTAATGTCTTAAATGGCTATAATCAACATTATTCTTTATCACCCATAAGGTAAACAACACCCTTAACCAATAATCAACAATCAACACCCCAAACCTATAATCGTTCATGCCTTTCTATCAAACCCATCAACTCATATCTCATGAACTAGAGTCTATAATTATTAATCCAATGCTAGAATCAATTAGAGGTTGAAGACCTTACCTTTTTGAAGTTCAATCCCCTTGAATTCGAGTTCTAGGGTTCCTTCTCTCAACAATGATGTCCCAATCAAATATCTAATGATATGGAGGGTTTATCCATGTTAATAAGATGTTGAAAATTGAAATTAACTTAGAATCACCATTAGAACTTACCTTGGATGGTGGAGGTACCCTTAAGGAGTTAGGTTTTTGAGAGCTTCCTTTCTAGAACAAGTTTTTATGTTTTGGGTCTCTAGGGGACGAAATAGGGCTTAAAAATTGACTCCCCAAGTCCGCCACTGCGCCACCTGTAGGCCCGACTGCAGTAAATAGCAGGAACACTGCCTCACGACTACTGTCACGGTCCGGGCGTGGTGGTTGCGCACTGTTCTGTAAAATGGGCATAACTTTTTGCACAGAGCTCCATTTGGGCTCCATAATATATCGTTAGAAATATATTTCAAAGGACTACAACCTTCATGCTTTGAATTTTCCTAACTGCCTTATATATTTTAACTAAATCCTGCTGGAAGATGAACCTTCTATAAAATTAGTGGATTTTGTCAAATCTTATGCACCTCACTTTCCATCTTGATTCTAAATCAACTATTTTCACCAATAATTATTCCTCTAGGACTTTATATGTCTAAAATATCAAATTAATACTCATTTAACATATAAACACCTAGTCCGAATATATGGGGTGTTACAATACCAATGGAGCTAAGGAGATGCAGAGGAAAAACCATAGTATCGAGGAGTATGGAGTAGGATGAATGTGCCTAAGCACAGCTTCACTAGCTGGTTTGCCATGCATAGTAAGATACTTATAAAGGACAGGCTGCTAAAGATGAAGATAAGTCAAGAAAACTTATTCTTTGAATGCAAACTCTCAAAGGCATGCCTACAAATATTGTTGAAAAGGTGCAAAGAGGGACAACAAAATATGATCTCAAGGGGATTTGGAGAAGATCAATAAGAGGGATCAAAGGGAAGAAATGCAAGGAGTTCATTACAGCGATGATAGCAGCTCTGATATACAAGATTTTGTGGCAAAGAATGAAGCACTATGGAACCAAAGAGTCCCTACACCGAGGATCATCTGGGCATAGGTCCAGCAAGAATGTAAGGTTAGAGTTCGTAGTTCCTTCGAAATATAGTAGGAATGAGATGGACTGGATAGACCAATTGTATAGGAAACAATAACTGAGTAGAAATAGAAAGATAGAACAGGGAGAGAGAACTAAGAAAAAGAGGAGGAACATATATGGGCACTTGTATGCCGAGATAGGATATCGTACAATTTTTTATTGTGTGCTGGTGATAAATAAAAATTTCTGTTTCACCAAAAACGTATAGTATAAAAAATAAAAAAAATTAAATATTAAAAAACTGTCAATGGGAGTAAAACCAAGTAATTTGTTGTCATTTACCAAAAAATTGATATATATTACTCCCTCTGTTCCAATTTATGTAAACCTATTTCCTTTTTGGTCCGTTCCAAAAAGAATGAACCATTTCTAAATTTGGTAACAATTTAGGTTGAAGTTACAACTTTACCCTTAATGAGAAGCTTTCATAACCACACAAATACTATGGGGCTCATTTGGACTTGTTTAGGACCACAAATTTCAAAAGTCTTATTTTTTCTTAAACTCCGTGCCCAGTCAAACAGGTTCACGGAGGGAGTATCAAGTAATTTCTAGTTTGACAAATTAATTGAGGGGTGTTGATGATTCTACTAGTGATGCGTACAATCGTGTCAAAAAAAAAAAAAAAAGATTTGGTATACTCTATTTTCCATTGCATTTTGAGTGTACTTACAGGCAACTAAACTACTCAAATTAAAGTCTCTACACATACTTTCTAACTAAATCAATCAATAGCTCCACAAAGACATGTCAGCATAATCAGATTCCATGACATGTCCGTCAATACATTGAGGTGGAGGTAGCATTAATCCCTTGGCCATATTCGCAAGTAATCTCGGCATGCAGAAAAGAGCCTCCTCGTCCATAAACAACACATTTTCAGGCAATTCTCCAACCACCAATAATTTCCCTAGAGTTTTCTCCATCTGATTCTAATTGCCGAAATGCTTCGGCGGCTTTAGCGGCCGCCTTCTGAATATCCTTGGCGGCTGCTGAAGCTGGTATTGGTAACCTCCAAGCCGAGTCAGCAAAGTTCAAACAAGCAGATCGGCCTCTTAGAGCTATCGCTGCCACGTCATGAGCTGGATCTGCCATTTCTAGAGTAGGGGAAGTGCCAAGCCAGATTCTTGATTTCTTATTGGGTTCTCTTACTTCACAAACCCACTTATTCGAATTTCTCCTCCTTATTACCCTGTATACTGGATGTCCAGTTTCACGAAATTTTTTCCTACCCGCACGTTTCTTTGGATAGTTCGAAGCTAACATCACTTCGTCATCAGAATAATTAGGTGTCCCAGAGCTGCCACTATCAGATGATGTTGAAGATTCAGCAGCTGGCAAGAAAGCAGTTGACAGTGTAGGAATTAGTGGGTCGAAATTGTAGTTTCCAAAAATATCCATTCTTGATCAGTGGAGAGCTAGTACGTACTCATTGGCATTTGGAAATGTACTCAGGAAAGCTTCGAGAGTAGTTGATTGAGTTTAAGGTTTCCTTTTGAGTCAATAAATAACATTAAGAAAAGCTATTTATAATGATATGATAAGTGAAGTGTTGCATAGGAAAGAAAGCTTACGGTTTAGACACGAAGGAACACGGAGTGAGTTAGCAGAAGACAGGCTGGGCGCCTATATATTCTGAACTGCATACATATATTCTTAATATTTAAAAGGCGAAATACATAAACGATCCATTGAAGTTGTCCTCAACAATCAGACAAGCATCTCAACTGACATTTTCACCATTTTGACACTTCAAGCAGCTATTAGATGTATCAAATAAATATCCGACTTAGTCAGCCCACCTCGCGTGTGACCCACACTCTGAAAAGCACATTGCTTGCCCATCACATAAATTAGGCTTTATTTTTTTAGAATTAATTTAAAGTGGGACCTAAATTTTCCAACATCTTCTTCCAACAAAACCAGTTACCTTCAACGCCATTACCGCCGGCGAACCTTCGCCACCACTGTGGCTGTCAAACCTTTAATTTGAAAGATGCACGTTAGCGAAACAAATTTTTCCAGCAGACCAAAGCCAATTATCAACCAAAAAACTGTTAAAACCATTACTCATGAAAGCTCAACACAATTACTTTATCCATCCACTTTAGAAACAATTGAAACCCAGTTGCTCGAATCAAGTAGTCAACTGGACACCAATTCAAGAAAAATTTACTCAAAAACTTAAAATACTCCAGAAAGAATATATGTTAAAACCCAACTTCTGAATCAATAAAATAAAAGAGAGAAAACTGAAGATGAAAAGATGGAGAGATAGAGGTCGCTGGAGCTGTCGATATGGTTATTAATGCTATAGCTACTAAGTGCCGACTTTGTCATTATTGACGCGAATGAGCTCTAAAATTTAGCACGAGGGGATGAAGAGAGAGAAAGAAGGTTGCGAGGAAGAAACTTTCGATGAGGTTTTTGGTAGATTTTAGAGTTAAATTTTGAAAAGAGATGAGTGTGAGATGAGGAGTGAGAATAGGTCCTGTTTTTAAGAAGAAGGGATGGGAAAAATAGAACTGTGATGTGGGTATTTATTTGATTATTTGTAGAAAAAGAAAAAATAAGGAGGGGGGAGGATGTGGGTGGAAGGAAGAAGACGAATTGGGAGGGGGCAGTGGTCTAATTAGGTTTGTTAATAGTTTAAAAAGTAGTTTTATTTTGTAAGGCCCCGTGAAATCCCTACTCGAAAATCCGGATCCCGTGGTGCCAAGTTAGGAGCATGTGTTAGCAATTCATAGAGAACCTTTTTGAATTGAATAATGAATTAAAAAGTCAAGAATAAATTTCCAGAAAAATACAAGAAATGCGGTCCAGAATGCGACCGCAAATCAGGTATGCAGACAGTATATCTGCCGCAGAGTAAGTCAGAAAGTTGGTTAAATTGAAGTCAGCTATACAGTCGAAAATGAGGTCGCATAATCGAAATGCAGACCGCATAGTCATCGCATATTCTCCTTTGAATTTTGGGAGTGTCAGTTCTGCGGTGCACTTTGCAACCGCAGAACGTGAATGCGGATCGCATTCCTGCCGCAGACTCGGTCAGAGTGTCCAGTTTCTGGGGAGCATTTTGCGGTCCATTATGCGGACCGCATGTTTACTCTGCGATCGCATATTTGACTCGGGCCTCTAATTTTTTAATTTTTAACCCGACCTCCCTATCGATATATCTGGTGTTATAGCTCATTTTAAGCATTTTTCTAAGCATTTCTAGAGGGAGAGAAAGGGTTTTGAGAGAGAGAAAGTCTCCCCATCAAATTACTCTATAAGGTATGGCTAAATCCATGAAGAAAATCAAGTGAAGACCCCTAGACCTTCATCTCAAGAGGTAAGACTTCATCACCCCAACTCTTATTTATTTTATTCTCAGATATAAGGGGTCACTAGTGAGGTGATTCATGTGTATAACAATGGATTTCTTGCATGCATATCAAACCTTAGAGTAGTGGAACGTGGTGAATTAAAAAGGGGTACAAAATGATATAAATTGCTCTCAAATAGGGGCCTAAGATCACATTGCACCTCTAGGGTTTGTCAATATGCTTGAACCAAGCTAGAGTCTCAATCTCATCTCTAATTCTCGATCTAATTTGTAATTTTTACTCAATATATCGATGTGCTAAGAGTTCCGGAAATTTATAAAAGAGTAAGATTGAGAATAATGCCTCCAATGAGGTGACCTAGCCGGTCGGGTCATGACCGGACTTCGCTCGAGATGGCGGTGGTATTGAGAACAGTGGTGAACACGTGACAGAAATGCCCTAATCCATATTGTGGAAATTGTATGAAAGATTATATGAATTGCTTCTTTGATTTGCCTATATTATTTGCTTGTGTCTATTTGATACTTCCTCCGTTTCAATTTACGTGAACCTATTTTCTTTTTGGTCCGTGCCAAAAAGAATGACCACTTTCCTTATTTGGAAATAATTTACCTTTATGCAATGATTTTTAGCCACACAAAATATTTATGCCTCATTTTACACCACAAGTTCAAAAGTCTACTCTCTTTTCTTAAACTCCGTACCCAATCAAATGGGTTCACATAAATTGAAACGGAGGGAGTAGTTCTTTCTAGTAAAATAGCATTTAGTTATACATACCAGTACAATTCAAATGTACTGACGTCCCTTTTGCCGAGGGCGCTACATTCGTGTTATGATTGTAGGTGGCTCCATAGCGGACAGTGCCGATCCTGTGTAGCGGAGCATTTTTTTACTCGAAGTCTCGGTGAGCCCCTTTTTCTTCCATGGGGCTATATGGTGTATCTTTTGTTATTACAGCTTTCCATCTTTGAGGTATAGCAGGGGCCTTGTTACCGGCATAGTTATGCTTATCTGTTGTATCCTTAGAGCTCCAAAAATACTAGTCTGGGTTATGAACGGGCGTTCGGGGAGTCCACTATATATATATTGTAATCCTAAACTTGTGATCTCCATAAACTGTAACTCTAATAGAATCCTTGAAGCTAGCTTACGTACGGTAAATCTTTGTGATATGAAATGAACCAATGATGTATGCACCATGTATTTTCGTCTAAATTAATCAAAGGCATGGGTTCCGTATTCATATTGATTTGGGGTAGAAAGTGTTCGGTAAGTCTTGCTCAGTTGGGTTCACTTGATTGAGCGCCGGTCGCGCCTCCCGATGTTGGGGCGTGATACATTTTTTATGGCTTTAAATGTTTTTTTTAATTATATTTGTTAATTCTTTTTATTACAATTCATAGGTGTCATTTTTTAGTTGGTTAATTTGACAAGTCAGTGGGGAGTGTAACTCACGCATATGACTTGTTGGACTCGAGTGTTCACGAGGCTTATTTTTTATGGATTATAAGTGTCAAAATGATAAAATGACAACTTCAATAAGCCATTTATGTATTTTGCCTTTTAGCAAAGGTACTAGTGGGGCCTAGCTACTTTATGACGCAATCAACTAGGTTAGTTCCAACACACGTTCAAGATTTAATTTGTGTGTGTTTGGGCGTTGAACACGTGTGATATCTGTTGAGTTTCAAAACATAACAGTATCTTTTTACCTTCTAATTACATGTGTATATAATAATCAAACAAAACCATAAAATGTACTCCTTCCGTCTCAATTTATATAAATTTATTTGATTGAATACGGAGTTTAAGAAAAAATTAAAAAAATTTAAACTTGTGATATAAAATGAGGCATAAATACTGTGTGGCTATAAATCATTACTTAAAGGTAAATTATTTTCAAATTAGGGAAGGGATCATTCTTTTTTGCACAAACTAAAAAGGAAATAAGTTCACATAAATTGAAACGGATGAAATATATCCTTTCTGTTCGAATATACGTGACTTAATTTTTTATTAGTATATTAAAAAATAACATTTTCTATATGTTGAGATAATTTAAATTTAAATTTTTTATTTTATACTTAATAAAAAACTTTTATAATCACACAAATATTATAAAATATTTAACATTACAAGTTTTAATGTATTATAATATACAAATGTTATAATATATCTAAGATTGTTAGTTTAAAAATAAAATTCTTAAATTTTGCGTCCAATTACATTAAGTCATCTAAATTGAAACAAAAAGATTAAAACAGAAAGAATACGATTAAATTTTGAAGGGGTTTTGACACAGTTATCCACAAAAATAAAATTATTTATCCGTGTCTATCCATTTATTTTTCTATCAATAAATTAATTATATTTCTACCCATAGTAATTTTTGTGGAAAATTTTTTCTTTATTCTCCAATTCTTTTTTTATTTCTATGCTTCTTTTCTTTTTTCCTTTTTTCTTTTCTTTTCTCCTTTTCTTTTCTCCTTTTCTTTTTTCTCATTTTCTTCCTCTCTTTTTTTTTTCTCTTTTATTCATTTATTTTTGCCAAAATCGTATTATTGTTATTTTTACCATAGCTTATTTCACACTCAAATTTGACTCTTTCTTTATTTTTTATTTTTATTTTTTTTATTTCTTGTTCTTTTTTTAATTTCACGTGATTGCCATGCAAACCTTAATCTCCTTCCCTACAAATACTAGTATATACTCTACCATTAGCAGTAACACTAATCAGTTATGGAGCAAGACAATATAATCTATGGCCACTAAATCTCCATATATACTACTTAGAATAGAAATAATAATAAAATATTGAAAAATGAAATAAAAATATAAGTACCAAAAAAGACTTCTAGTACCACATGATATCAATATGGTATACATGTATACTAACAGAGTATATGATTTCTCTAGAATATTGCTATAATTATCTGTGACTATACTACTGTACCAAATATTAAAGTATACAATAAAAGTATGAGAAAATTACATGCTCGCATTGCAAGCTAAATATTCGCAAAGCAACTTGCTTATTCCATATACTAACAGGGTATATAGTTGTATGGGTCGTTCCAACAATTGCCTATAATTATAAAAACTATTACATAATACACATAATCTATATCCATCAGCACAAAAATTTTCCAGCATTGCAGATCACATTCATATGAATAATTTCAAAATAGAATTCACTTAAAAACACAGCCAAAACAACCAAAAAAATATTCAAACTACCGTATGATAACAATATGGCATATAACTATACCAACATGGTATACAGCTTTACTAGTTAAATCTCAATAACTATATGACTATACTACTATTACATAACACAAATGCATAAAGGGAAAATAAAAAAATAGTGTACCACATATTAATGTAATAAAGTATTTCAAGATATTGAACTATATTACTATTGTTAAAAGAAAATCAAATATTGTACTAATAAATGCAGCTAATACAACCAAAAAATAATTCAACTAGCATATGATACCGATATAGTATATAGCTATACTAATAGGGTATATAGTTAGAATGAATTTTATACCAAAATGGTATAATTGTATACTATATGAGCATACAATACAAATTTATCTTCTTCTCTTGTTCAGCTATATTTCAACCCAAACTTCTAAAATTTACTACAAAATCTCCACCAAATTGACTAAAACTTTAGCTAGAACCTCCAATCAACTTTCCAGACAAACCCATATAGGATCGGATCAAAATAATTAAAAACTGAAACAAACCAAGTTATGAGTTTCAAGCTTCAAGGTCCTTCAATGGTGGATTTGAATTTTTGTGCAATAAATCTCCAAAAATGAGTTTGGGTGAAGAGAAAGAAGAAGGTATTAGTGAGAAACAAGTGTGAATTGCCATTGATGATGAACCCCAAAATACTACAATAAGAGAAAATTATTTTAGAATTAAACCCCATAATAGAAATGAAAACGAATTCAAGTGTTAACTCTAGAAAACTAATGGGTTTAGAGAAGAAGAAGAAAATAGAGGAAGAATGAAAATCCATTTACAGCTCTAAGAACCAACCCTCTCATGCTGACTTCCTTCCCCAATTCATATTCGGTGTTGTTCTACTTACCAGGTTTATTCCACTTCGATTTTATTTTAACCGGGTAAATAGTTTGGGCCCCATGGGTAGGAGTAGTAAATAATTTGGGTCTGGGTATTAAAGGATAAATAGTTTAGAATTAATGGGTATAAAGTGAGATTTTTTCAATTTTGAAGTCTAAGGATGAAGGGCAAGGTTGAAGAAAAGACGTACTTTGACTGGTGACGGTGAGTTACTAGAGCCGGCCCAATGACTACCACTACATCTTTCGAGTCCAGCCAAATCCAATTGAAGAGAAAAGCGACAAAATGAACCTTTTGAAACTGATTCATAGATCCCTAACTGGGCTCCAACACACGGGATTGGTTACTACTCCTTGATCACTTTCTTATGGTTTTCCACGAAACGTGTTCACCATTATTTTCTTTAAAAATTATACGGAGTGCCCTATTTGACCGTCCTTATTTAGTCTATACCTATTTTTTTTAAAAACTTTTTACTTGTACCCACTTTTTCATTCAATCTATACCTATTTTTTTTAAACTTTTAACTTGTACCCACTTTTTAAACAACTTCAGCCCCTTTTCTCCTCCTCAAAATTATATCCTCCCTCAACCTCTTTCTGAAGTCCGTGGCTAAAGGTCCCTACTTGATTCAATGGTGGCAATAGATGCATTGAAGCAGCAGCTAACTGAAACTAACTGGTTTGAATAAATAAATCAGCTAATCATAAATCTATATAAGTACGTTGAAAACTTGTTGTTATAGAAAAAATGCACAGATTTTTAGCTATTTATGCTAAGACTAACTGGATTGAATCATAACTAAAACCCCTTTGTTTGTGCCATCTCTTAACATCATCTGTTTGATGGATGGTTTATTTTAAGCCTCTTATCTCTTATGTGAAGGCTCAGCGTATGGATGAGAATAGGTGTTTGGCTTATTTGGCTTATGTTCGCGATTCTAGTACTGAGGTCCCTTCTATTGATTATGTGCCTGTTGTTCGAGAGTTTCCTGAGGTATTTCCTTCAGACCTGCTGGGTATGCCACCCGATAGGGATATTGACTTTTGCATTGATTTGGCTCTTGGCACTCAGCCCATTTCTATCCCGCCGTATCGTATGGCCTCATCTGAATTGAAATAGTAAAAGGAGCAGTTGCAAGACTTGCTTGAAAAAGTTTTCATTAGACCCGGTGTTTCACCTTGGGGTGCACCGGTGTTATTTGTTAAGAAGAAGGATGGGTCGATAAGAATGTGTATTGATTATCAGCAATTGAGCAAGGTTACAATCAAGAATAAGTATTCGCTGCCAAGGATTGATAATTTCTTCAATCAGCTTTAGGGTGCCAAGGTATTTTCAAAGATTGACTTGAGATCCAGCTACCATCAGTTGAGGATTAGGGCATCTGATGTCCCTAAGACAGCTTTCCTCACTCAGTACGGCCATTATGAGTTCTTGGTGATGTCATTTAGGTTGACAAATGCCCCAGCAACTTTTATGGATTTGATGAACCGAGTGTTCAGCCCTTATTTGGATTCCTTCGTGATAGTCTTCATTGATGATATATTGATATATTCTCGCAGTCAGGAGGAGCATGAGCATTACCTTAGAGTGGTTCTTCAGACTTTGAGGGATAGTCAGTTATATGCTAAGTTCTCAAAGTGTGAGTTCTGGTTGAGTTCAATTGCATTTTTGGGTCATGTTGTATCAGCAGAGGGTATTCGGGTTGATCCGAAGAAGATTGAGGAAGTCAAGAACTGTCCTAGACCAGCATCAGCTACAGAGATTCAGAGTTTCTTGGGATTGGCAGGCTACTATCGTCAGTTCGTGGAGGGGTTTTCATCTATTGCAGCCTCGTTGACCAGGTTAACCATGAAGGGTGCCCAGTTCATATGGTCGGATGAGTGTGAGGCGAGCTTTTAGAAGCTTAAGACAGCTCTGACTACGGCACTGGTATTGGTTTTTCCCATAGGTTCAGGGCCTGATACAGTTTATTGTGATGCTTCTAGTATTGGACTTGGTGCAGTGTTGATGCAGGATGGCAAGGTCATTACCTATGCTTCGTGGCAGTTGAAGATTCTTGAGAATAACTATCCGGTTCATGATTTAGAGTTGGCAGCCATTGTTCATGCATTGAAGATTTGGAGGCATTATATATATAGCGTGGCATGTGAGGTGTTCAAGGATCACAAGAGACTTTAATATTTGTTCAAACAAAAGGAATTGAATTTAAGGCAGAGGAGGTGGTTGGAGTTGTTGAAAGACTATGATATTACCATCTTATATCATCCAGGAAAGGATAATGTGGTGGCCGATGCTTTGAGTAGAAAGTCAGCCAGTATGGGCAGTCTTGCTTATATTCCGGTCGGTGAGAGACCGCTTGCTTTGGGTGTTCACGCCTTGGCCAATCAGTTCATGAGGCTGGATATTTTTGAGCCCAATCATGTATTAGCTTGCACGGTCGCTCGATCGCTCGTTCTTCTTTATTGGAGCGTATCCGTGATCGGCAGTATATTCATCCCTATTTGTGTTTTCTTAGAGACACAGTGCAACACAGAGGTGCGAAGCATGTTACCTTAGGTGATGATGGAGTCTTGAGATTGCAGGGTCGAGTTTTTGTTCCTAATGTGGATGGACATCGAGATTTGATTTTAGAGGACGCCCATAGCTCCCAGTACTCTATTCATCCGGGCGCCGCGAAGTTGTATCGGGATTTGCGGTAGCATTATTGGTGGCGGAGAATGAAGAAGGATATCATTGCATATGTGGCTTGGTGTTTGAATTTTCAGCAGGTTAAGTATGAACATCAGAGGCCCGGTGGTTCATTTTAGAGGATTGAGGTTCCCGAGTGGAAGTGGGAGCGGATCACTATGGATTTCGTTGTTAGACTTCCGCAGACTCGGAAGAAGTTCGTCGCAGAATGGGTCATTGTTGATAGGCTAACTAAGTCAGCGCATTTCATTCATGTGGCAGTCTCTTATTCTTCTGAGAGGTTAGTTGAGATCTATATCCGGGAGATTGTTCGTCGTCATGGTGTGCCCGTGTCTATTATTTCGGACCGAGGTATGCAATTTACCTCACATTTTTGGAGAGCAGTTTAGCAAGAGTTGGGCACACAGGTTGAGTTGAGCACATCATTTCATCCCCAAATGGATGGCAGTCCTAGCAGATTATTCAGATTTTGGAGGATATGCTCCGAGCCTGTGTCATTGACTTTGGAGGCTCGTGGGATCAGTTTTTGCCTTTAGCGGAATTTGCCTGCAACAACAACTACCAGTCGAGTATCTAGATGGCTCCTTATGAGGCTTTATATGGTAGGCGGTGTCAGTCTCCGGTTGGATGGTTTGAGCCAGGAGAGGCTCGATTGTTGGGTACGGATCTGGTTCAGGATGCCTTAGACAAGGTCAAGATCATTCAGGATAGGCTTCGTACAGCTCAGTCTAGGCAAAAGAGTTATGCCGACCGTAAGGTTCGAGATTTGGATTTCATGGTCTGTGAACGGGTATTGCTTTGAGTGTCGCTCATGAAGGGCGTGATGAGATTTGGGAAGAAGGGAAAGCTTAGTCCTAGGTTAATTGGTCTATTTGAGATTCTTGATCGAGTGGGAGAGGTGGCTTATAGACTTGCATTGCCGCCGAGCTTATCAGTTGTGCATCCACTGTTTCATGTGTCCATGCTTCAGAAGTATCACGGCGATCCATCCCCACATGTTAGATTTCAGCACTGTCTAGTTGGACAAGGACTTGTCTTATGAGGACGAGCCGGTGGCTATTCTAGACCGGCAGCTTCATCAGTTAAGGTCGAAGAGTTTTCCTTCTGTTCGTGTTCAGTGGAGAGTTCAGCCTCTGTGGCATTGACCCAGGAGTCCGAGTCCGATATGCGGAGCCGTTATCCCCATATTATCCCCGACTCAGGTACTTCTGTCTTATGTCCGTTCGAGGACAAATGATTATTTTAGAAGTGGATAATGTGATGACCCAAAAGGTCATCACTTGCTTTTAAATTGAATTCTGTGTTTCGAGGCCTTAAAAACCTCTTTTTACCTCACCTCATTTTGCATGGGCAGTTGGGGCGCGTAGCCGGAAAGCTTAAATGAGAAAAATCTGTGAAAAATGATAAATTTTGACTATAAGATGAATTAATTTGACATCGTTCAACCTTTTAGGTAAATGGACACGGACTCATGATTTGACCGTCCCGGAGGGTCCGTAGAAAAATATGGGACTTGGGCGTATGCCCAAATTGAATTCCGAGGTCCCAAGCTCGAGAAATAAATTTTTAAAGAAAAATTATTTTCTGAAATTATTTAAAAAAATTGGAAATGAATTTTGATTAGAACATGTTGGTATCGGGCCCGTATTTTAGTTTTGCCATCCGGTACAGGTCTTATACGTGGTTTAAGATGATTCTGTTAAATTTGGTGAGAAACGGATATCATTTGACGTGATTCGAACTTTAAATAGAAAATTTGATGTTTTAAGAAGTTTGAAGGAATTCATGAATTTTGAGGTTTAATTCAATGTTTATGATGTTAGTTTGGCGATTTGATCACACGGATAAGTTCGTATGATGTTATTGAGATAGTACATATGTCTGGTTTTGAGCTCCGAGGGCTCGAGTGTGTTTCGGATGTGTTTCGTAAGGTTTTTGGAACTTAAAAAAGTTGCTGGTTTTTGTTGTTCAGTGCCTAGGGATTTTGCTCTTCGCGTTCGCGTGGTCCCTCTCGCGAACGCGTAAGGAAAATATCCCAGGTGCCGGATTTCTTCTTCGCGAATGCGATGGCGAAACTAAGGGGGGAGACCCTTCGCGAACGCGTCCTTGCATCCGCGAACGCGTAAGGTCCTGGGGAGGAGTCACCATTTTGTTCATCGCGAACGCAGCCACTAGCCCGCGAATACGTAGGCTTGAGGAGCCAAAGCTCCACAAACGCGAGCCGTATTCCGTGAACGCGAAGGCCTAATAGGCCTAACTCATCGCGAATGCGATGGGCCTATCGCGAACGCGATGAGTAAATTCGCCCAGTTATTTTAATAGACCAAAATAATAGCCATTACGGGATTACACCAAAAATTCATAACTTCTTCATTTCAACTCCAAATTGGGCGATTTTTGAAAAGGGATTTCACCACCAATTCATAGGTATATAATCTTAGACTCGTTTTCTTCAATTTTCATTAATACTCATTAGATTTATAGGCTTAAATCATGTTCTTAAGGGTAGAAAATTAGGAATTTGGGTAGAGTTAGGAATTTTTGATTAATTGTGATTTAGACCTCGTTTTGGGGTCAAATTTTGGAACAAATTATATATTCGGGCTCATGGGTGATCGGATTTTGGTCCGAACCTCATATTTTGACCAAGCGGGCTCGGGGTCAGTTTTTAACTTTTTGGGAAGAATGATTAGAAAGATGTAATTAAGTATTGAAAAGGGATTGTTCAGTATTTATTGATGTTATTGAGTCGATTATGTATAGATACAATTGATTTATAGCCGTATTCAAAAGGAAAGGCGGTAATTGAGGATTGAATTGGCCGTGGAAGTTCGAGGTAAGTGTTCGGTCTAACCTTAGCTTGATGGATTAGGAGTTGTGCCCTATTTGCTATTTGCTTCTTGTTGAGTACGACATATAGACATGGTGACGAGTATCTATACGTTGGTGTCGAGCATGACCGTGAGTCTTAAATTGCAATGTGTTATGTTCTTAAATGACACTACGGATGCTTTAATTGATGAGTCTCGATATTGAGAAAGGATTGAGTTTGTTTTAGTGGAAAGTACTTATGATTAGGTATTGGTAATAGCTGAGATGAGTAGAAGTTGAGTTAAGATTGGTTATAGCTGATTCTCCCTTATCGGGACGTATTTACTTGCACTGTTGAATCCCTTGTCGGGATAGTGTAGTTTATCGTTGATCCCTTCCTGGGACACTTGGTATTGTTGTCATTATATTTATGGATCGAGTCACATGCCACAATAATATTTAAATATGGATCGGATTGTACGCCGCAATAATACTGCATATGGATCGAGTTGCATGCTGCAACAAATGTTATATTGGATCGGGTTGCACGCCGCAACAATACTAAATATGGATCGGGTTGCACGCCGCACACAAATATTATATTGGATCGGGTTTCACGCTACAACAATACTATATATGGATCGGGTTGCACGCCGCAACAGTGTTAAATGATAAGGGATCCGGTTACGCGCCGCAACAGTATTTTTATTGTTTCGTTGTTGATTCTGAGTTATTCTCTCATATTTCTCTTCAGTTCCTGCTGGATTTGACATCTTCCCCGTAGCATGTACCCCCTCCCATTTACATGGTTTATTCTTGTTATTTTTTGTTGTATGTTATATAACTGCACATGTTTATCTGGAGTCTGGTCCTAGCCTCGTTACTACCTCGCCGGTGTTAGGCCAGGCACTTACCAGCATATGGGGTCGGTTGTGCTGATGCTATACTCTGCACTATGTGCAAATACCAGAGCAACATTTGGGCAGCAGCACTCTGGGTGCCAGCCTTCAGTCCAGCCAGAGAGCTCAAAGTAGTCGTGTAGGCGTCTGCAGGCCCGACACTCTCTTCTATCTACGATTATGTTCTATTTTTCACTTGTTTCCGAGACAAACTGTATTTCCTTTTTCAGACATTGTATGTAGCACTCATAGATAGTCCGTGGATATTGTGACGCCGTTTTCTGGGTAGAGGCATATATTGGCATATCTGTATTGATCTTAGTATTTAATTTGACTAAGTCTTCCGCTTGATTTCATGTTCCGCTATTATTTTAATGTTAACCACCTGTTAATTTAAGTTGATAAAAAGGATTAAAATGAATGAGCTAAGATTCCTACATTTCGTGGCTTGTCTAGCTTCTACGAGTAAGCGCCATCACGACCCCCGAGGGTGGGAAATTTAGGTCGTGACAAGTTGGTACAAAATAAAAACTTCAGCTCTAGAGCTTAAGTTCGCCAGTTACAAAACAAAAACTTCAGCTCTAGAGCTGAAGTTCGCCAGTTACAAAAACAAAAACTTTCGCCAGTTACAAAACAAAAACTTTAGCTCTAGAGCTGAAGCTCGCCAGTTACAAAAATAAAACTTCAGCTCTAAAGCTGAAGTTCGCCAGTTACAAGAAAAAACTTTAGCTCTAGAGTTGAAGTTCGCTAATTACAAAACAATAACTTCAGGCTCTACAGCTGAAGTTCGCCAGTTACAAAAATAAAAACTTCAGCATACTTGGTCAGCACACTTGCTACTTCAGGCCCGTCTACTAGAATGCTGAAGTTTTGCTTGATTGCCTTTGCTACTTCAACCCCGTATGCTGAAGTTATGTGAAAAAGAGGGTACGCTTGCAGTTTTTTTTATAAAGCGGACACAAGTTAAAACGTGACACAAAAAACGGATATAGATACAAATTCCCCCCTTATTTTCTTCTACTATCCCCTACACGGACTAACTAGTTGTACGGAATTTGGTAGGATTTCTGATAATTTGCTAGTATCCATTGTTTTTTGAGTAAATTACTCTATGAATATTCAATCAAACATATAATTTTTTAGATTCAAAATTAGATACTTCAACCATTTATATAATGAAAACCTTCTGCAAAATATCATGTAGGGTTTAGTAATTAGGTACGCTATTTAGATGATCGCTCGTAAAATATAGCGGATGCATATATCCGTTATAAAAATAAACTAAAACAAATTAAAGAGAAATAAGAAAAAGAAGGATAAGATTGGAAATGAGAACTTTCTATGTTAAAATATATTATTCTATCCCTCGATTATATGTTACAACATTTGATCCGACACTAAATTTAAGAAATTAAAGAAGACTTTTGACACATAAGTCTAATATATGCACAAGTACTACAATTGTCCTTTCAAATTAGTGGCAATAAGAATTTCACATGTCTTTTTATTTTTAATGAGTGATTGTGAGAGTCATTAATGATAAAACAAGAATGTTAAAACTAGATAATTTTCAAAAAGATTAATGTGCCATTGTTTTTAAGACAAACCGAAAAAATTGTATCATATAGATTTGGGATAATCAGAGAGAGTATAAGTTTTAGGAAAAATAGAAATAACATACAGGCATAATATGCAAAAAGAATATGCTAATGGGAGTAAAACCAAGTAATTTGTTGTCAATTACCAAGTGTAATTGATAAAGATTATATATCAAGTAATTTCTAGTTTGACAAATTAATTAAGAGGTGTTGATGATTCTATTAGTGATGCGTCCAATCGTGTTAAATATAAATTCTTCTTAAAAAAATTTTTAGTCTTTTGAAATTATATTAAAAGTACTATACATTCTATAGTTAATTTTTTGTAAATTTGAAGGAAAAAGAGTTGTTTAACTTACTCAAATAGTTATAGTACCTCCTAGCTATAGGCTCGTAGTCACTTACTATAGAAAGTGTTGCAAGTCTGCAACCAACTTGGGCTTGTTTGACAGAGTAGTTACTTAAATTTAAATTATCATAAAGCACTATCTTTTAGTAGTAATTAACCATCTATAGATATCATTTGCTGTATTACACATTATAGACATCTTTTCTGTGGTTATAAGATGTATTTGATGTATTTAAGCAATTGTATTCATGAATACAATAGCAAAAATAGACGTGAACCAGGGAAGACCAGCTAATCAGTTGTTGTACTCGAGTGTATTCGACTGTATTCATGGAGTGAAACATGGAATTATAGCTGGACAGATTATTGTATTCGACTGTATTCACGACGTGAAATACGAGATTACACTATTTTTAAAACGAAAAGTGAATCAATTAACATAATAGACTCCTAATATAACTCAGAAAACTCAATTATAACATAAAAAGTTTGTATTTTCAGTTATAAAAAATATTCTCATCCAAAAAAGACCCCAAAAATATAGCAATATTCAGAGAAATTATATAATATATCGGAATACATAAATTATATTAATTAAAAAAATATATGAATATATTCATGGCATATAGCGAGACAGTAAATACAATGAAATACATAGAATACAGAGGGATACATTGAAATACAATAAAAAAACAGTGAATACAATGAAATACATGGAATACAACGAGATACATTGAATTACAATAAATAAAAAAAAGACAATGAATACATAAAAATACATTGAAAATATATTAACAGAAAATCAAGTTGCTCAACCCCAAACTCCGCCGTCTTTGTTCAAGAACAAAACCTAATTTCCGACGAATCCGACGTAGCAACGTTTGAAGGTACAATACGCAACACCTTTGAGGGCAAGGAGTCTTAGAGTTAAAGTATGAAGCATATGTTCCAATGGCACTACATTGTCTTAAATCCCTTTGTTCTTCTGCCCGAGCATAATGGGATATACACTCGACTGCAGTTGCACACTACTTGGGGATTGTCACGACCCCAAATCGAATCTTGTCATGATGGCGCCTCTCGTGAAGACAAGGCCAACCGACACAATTCCTAAATCCAGTTTCAACAGTTAAATATCAATTTAAGTCATTTTTAAGGACAAATCCCCAACAAGCATAAACTTAGCAAAATAAAATAAGTGCGGAAATGAATACAGCTAGACATCGGGGTGTCACAAGTCACGAGCATCTACTAAGGTCTAAAATATAACGAAGTTCTGGAAAATATACTAGAATAGTCTAATGACATCAAGAGGGAGTAAAGCTGTGTTGTGGACGTCGGGCAGCTACATCACTAAAACTCCAATGACTCAGCCTCAGCTCAGCCAATACCCGCTATCGGGTGCTGAAATACCTGAATCTGCACACAAGGTGCAGGGAGTAAAGTGAGTAATAAGCATAACTAAAGTCTGAATGGTAAGAAATCACGAAAAGTGCATCAACATGCTATATAGAAGTAGTACAAAACAAGTAAGAAGCAACAAAGCTATAAAATCTCTTAAAATATCTTAGCTTAGTTTAAACTTCTTTAACAATGACCTTTTCAACAGTTACGCAAATGAATGCAAAATAAATAGTGCAGATAAGCACAGAAAATCTGCCCCTCGGGCATGACTACACAGTTAAACAGATAAATGACAGGCAAATAAGAAAGATAAGCATAGGTTCGCCCCTCAGGCGCAATATCAACAAATCCGCCTCTCGGGCAATATCTCAGAACAGTACTAGCCCCTCAGGCAATCACATAGAACAATACCAGCTCCTCGGGCAATCACATAGAACAATACCAGCCCCTCGGGCTATATCTCACACCGCAATGGGTATCGGTGCTCACTGGGGGTGTGCAGACTCCTGAAGGGGCCCCTTACGGCTCAATCGCAATATCAAGCCATCTCCTGGCATCATAAACAGGCTCTCGGCCTTATATCAATATCAAGCCACCTTGTGGTATACAAATCTAAGGCCCTCGGCCTTATAATCAAAATTAGTGTATTACCGCTGCGGCGTGCAGCCCGACCCAAAAGATATCCTCACAACACATGCCCTCGGCCTTACTCAGTCAAATATAAGCCTCTCGTGCAACTATAAAACAGTGTTTCTCAGCCCAAAACATCATTTAAATATCATTTGAGTATTAAAACTGAGTGAACATGGCTGATTTTTGAAAACAGTGGAAAATAACATGACTGAGTTCAAGTATAAGGTCAAAACAGTGAGGAAAAATCAACAAAAATTCCCGAAGGGTTCAAATAATTGGCACGAAGCCCAAATATGGCATTAAGCCCAAATAACAATGATAGCAAATAGTTTTCAATCAAATACGCGGAAAAATCATCAATCGGGACAGACCAAGTCATAATCCCCAATAGTGCACGACCCCACACTCGTCATCAAGCGTGTGCCTTACCTCAATATAGCACTATGATATGCAATCCAGGGTTTCAAACCCTCAGAACATCATTTACAATCATTACTCACTTTGATCCGGTCCAAACTCTAGCCCGCGATGCCTTGCCTGCACGTATCGACCTCCGTATGCTCCACATCTAGCCACAATCAAAACATAATCATTAAAATATGCTAAGGGAACCAAGCCTACTCAAAAATATCCAATTCACATAAAATATCCCGAAATTTCTCAAACTCGATCCTCGGGCCCACGTATCGGAATCCGACAAAAGTTACCTCAATAGAATCCTCGTCCTCACACGAGTCTATACATACCAAGAACATCAAAATCCATCCACAAATGACCCTTCAAATCTCATATTTTAGGTCTCCAATTTCAAGCCCTAGTTCTTCAATTTTTTTGCTTAATTTCCATGATTTACTAGGTGAAATTCACATAATAATCGAGTTTTAAGGCCAAGAATCTTACCTCCAAGTGAATCCCCTTGAATCCCTATTTAATCTCCTTCAAAAATCTCTAAAAATGACCAGCTATGGAGGAAATAAGCCCCAAAATCGCGGACAAGACGAGTTTAAAAACCTTCTGCCCAGGCATAATTTTCTTCATCGCGATCGTGAAGCACAAAAACTCAGCTTCCACATTTTACTCTATGCGAATACATCAAACCCCCTGCAAAGGCTAAGCCCAGGCGACTAACTCTATGCGATCATGGATTACCTCCCGTGTTCGCAATGAACAAAAATCCAACCAAGACCCCTAGACCGCTTAACTCTACGCGAACGCGACCTTCACCACGCATTCGCGATCAAGAACGACTCCACTCTATGCGATCGCAAGCCAACCTTCGCAAACGTGAAGAATAACTGGACGGCCCCTTCAAAATCTTCTATGCGATCGCAGGAACCCACTACGCGATTGTAGAGAAGGAATCTCTGCAACAGCTAAACCTGAATTCTGCAACTCCAAACTTCACGAAATGGTCCGATTGACCACCAGAAACTCACCCGAGGCCCCCGGGACCTCAACCAAAGGCAACAACATATCTTAAAACCTTATTCAAACTTGTACCAATCTTCAAAACACCTCAAATAACATTGAATCACCCGAAACACACTTGGTTCAAGCCAAGCTTTTAAAATCTTCCAAATTTCGCTTTAGATAAAAAGACCTAACCAAACCACGTGCAAATAACCTGAAATTTTACACACACATCCCAAATGACATAACGAAACTATTGCAACTTCCGGAATTTCAATCCGACCTCTATATACCGAAAAATGCCTAAATCTTAATTTTGCCAATTCAAGCTTGAAACTTCCACGGACTTCCAAAATACATTCCGATCACGCTCCTAAGTCCCAAATCAGTTAACGATCTAACCAAATCATAAAAATTATGATCCGAGATCATATACAAACAAGTTAAATCTTGGTCAAACCTTTCAAATTTCAAGCTTCAGACTGAGAACTGTTCTTCCAATTTCATTATGATTACCCTAAAAACCAAAACCAACGATCTACATGAGTCAAAATACATCACACGGGGCAAGTCATGCCCAAGAACTGGCGAGCAAAGTACAAAATCTCTAAATGACCGATCGGGTCGTTACATCCTCCCCCACTTAAACGTACGTTCATCCTCGAACATGCCCGGAGTTGTTCTAAAAGCCAACGAATCACTGAGTAACCTCATCATGCATAACTCGGGGGTGGTCCCACATCACCCTATCTCGTATAGGTCTGATAAAACAATGCAACTAAAATTTCACAATCAACATAGCCTATCAACCTTTGAACCACATTTCCACTTCCGAAATCATCTACAAGATTAGAATCTCACATTTATACATCTGGATAAGCCCGAACAAGCTGTAATAACCTATATCTGCAACCTAAGGTGTAATCACATGATATACCACATAACTCAAATACTTGTAGTGATTACTTCTAATCACAGTAGCTGCGCACAACACCCGAGTACCGATAGAAAAACTCTTATCACTAAAGTCTCATTCCAACACTTCCATATGCTACCAATGATAGAGAAACACACATTAACCCATAACCCTTCTCTCAGATCAACCATTCATGAAGTCACCTCCTTTGGCACAGACCATAGCAAATTTCTGAGCCGAACCTTGATATTATCCTTCTGACATGCTGAAATCGAATCTGTTTGTATTCATTAATGCTCCCAACGATCTCATCTAATCCAACACACTACTCTGGTGATATGACACATCAGTACAGGCCAAAGCCACAACTCACGCAATACGTGCACCAATAAGCAACAGTCCGAACATACTCAAATCTGAAAATGACTCAAATGAAAGAGTTGTACCTCAAGCTCACCAGTACCACCACAATACAAGGCTGAGAACCCGTCTAACATCATAGGATCAGAACACACGAATCTAACCTGCAAGGTCATACCCCCACATAACTTTGCTGCAATGTGCGATCCAATCCAAACACTGCTCCACAGGAAACACCTCAAGTCACTATGCTCAAAATCGACCGCCCCGCGCAATTTAATGTCTAGAACCAAAGAAAATCATCATGACCATGGTGAAACAATTGACATAACATTACACAACTCGAAAGAACACAACCGATGCGTCATCTGCCAAGCAATATTCAATACTCCTCCTACTCGAATTCCATTGAGAGACCCCAATAACACCGCACAACATGTGCCTATAACCAATGAATCCCAATGCTTCGCGACATGGAGAGATAACTCATAGATCTCTCCAGATTACTAATAAGTTCAATAACAATCGAATCAACACATCCCTCAATAAAACAACTCGGAGCCAACCAAGCTGACTCAAGTTAGAACACACATCCACATTGGCCTACCAACGAACCCCGTATCAATGAAACCCTGAAACTGCTTCTTCAACTCTTTTAACTCCTTTAACTCCACCTATGCCATACGATACGATGCCCAGTACAAAATCAATACCGAAATCAACAACTCTATCCGGCGACATGCCCGGTAGCAGGAAACACATCCGAAAAAGTCCTTCATCACTAGAACTGATTTCATATGAGGAGTCTCTGCACTGACACCCATCACAAGAGCCCAAATAAGGAAGAAAATCCTTCCTAGCCCTCCGCTGGGTCTTCGAAACATGAAACTACTCTACCAAGAACATAATCCGTCGAACCTCGCCACTCGATCCGTATGATTCCCAGCATAGCCAACAACGCCGCCTTAACACAATAGTCCAAAATGATACAACACGGAGACAACCAGTTTGAACCCAATATCACATCCAAAATCTAACATACCAAGCAACAAAATATCTGCTCGGGTCTCCAAACCCCGACAGTCACTAAATAGTGCCGATACACACGACCCACAACTACAACATAGTCTGAATATTAGAAATTCCTATCGCCAAATCCATATGGCACATGAATCACCATTCCCATTTTTGTCGTTCGAATACATAACACACCTCTAATGTTTAATCATTCCACGAGAGATACTCTAAAATTCTTCTATGCCACCAAGAAACTCGAATATCAGTAGTCAATCTAACAAGATAGTGCTGCAATACTACCGAAGTACCATAAACTTAGTCGCATTGCCTTTTTCTGAAACATATACCCTCGTCAAATTACCTCCAATTAGCAATACCATTTCCTTAATTATCTAAGACTGCCCGCAGCCTAAGAGTTTTATGACCTACCTTTCAGAACTAAACTATAACCTTACACACGCAATCTTAATCCTCCACAACATACTGCATATGCAATACCATCCCAAGATAACGTGAGAACTTCATATCTCTTCCAAGCCACATGCCACTATGTACTCAACCAACCAAAAACTTTCCATTGAGCCCAATCTGGAAAAAAATCACATCACATCCCATGCTCCTCACGCCAGCAGAAAATATACATCTCTAACCATGGTAGAAATTAACAAGAACTCTCCGACTCCCCTTCGCACAAACAAGTCTGACAGGACTGAATCCTCCTAACTCAACCACCTACGCAGGCCACTAAAATCCAAGAGCATTTCCAAGAAGTACCTGTAGAAACTCATTATCTAGTAAACATCCAAAGAACTAATTATATCCCTGCCATACTTATTTGGCCTACTACCAATCGATCCCATCTATCTGAGTTCCTCTGATCTCACCTTCAACTCGATACTCTTTCTTACTATAGTATCACAATTCCTCAACCCAGGGCACCACACGAGACCCAAGCATAATACCTCACAATCTAAGGCTCACAAACCGCTGAATACTCTCTTAAATATTTCCAAAAGCATCACATTCAAAATTCTTACCCCAAAGAGACTTCTTACGAATCCAAAGCCATTACCTTCACCTTCCTGATACTGATATATAGAATCCCATAATTAATATAGAAAATACCACAAGTCTTGCCATCTTCCAATGAGAACTTAGCTTCTAACAACATATACAACTTGAAGATACCCAATTGTTACATGAAAAAACTTGAACGCATTAGAACCATTCCATAGATTCATCCACTCTACTCAAACTACAATTAGCCTGATTAAATGAATAGAATAACCCGTGCCTCATTAGCATTCCGACATGGCAGAATGTAACCTCATCCCAATACAACTAAGCAACTTCCTGCTTTATTCACCGAGCATCCTTTACCAATAACAACGCAAGACATTCTGTATATTTTCACACACCTATGAGGCATTCTATAACCCTTGCCAAGAATTTTCCTTTACTCGAGCCATCCTTGGTCTCAATCTCCTTCGGCCATCCCTGATTCACCCGAACGCCTCAAACTAGAACTGACATAGCACATGACCATACAATCAACTAATCAACAACAGACTCCCCCACTTGGCTCAAAACCATAGATCAAAACACACTCAATAACTCATAACGCATATACTCTATCCATGCCATAATACCCTAGGGAGATTAAACTCAAATCCTTTGTAAGCTTGTGAAAACACAGATCATCTAGTACTTTAAATCTTTTGCAAACCTCGCATTCACTATCGTAACAGTTAAATCCACTCTCTCAAATGACCAATTTAAATTACAGCAAATATCTTTCACTTGCAAATGAGATCTTCTAACAGACAGCATAAAGATCGCACAAACATCCGAATACTACGCATGAGATAACCCACATGTTTTGCCTCAAACTAACATTTCTGTATACCTTTCACTGTCCTAAACATTATGTAGTCGCTTGATCTTCCTAAGTCTAAACTCATACCGCAACACGAAATTTAGTTAACTCCCAATTAGGAAACACGAAAAGGTTCTTCACATGCCCATAACTCGGGGCTATACCTCGAATAAAGATGGAAATTCAAGAACCTAATAGTTCTTCTATACTCTAGCAGACCCTTTTTTCACTTTCAAATCATATAGATATATCTCGCAGTATTAACATACTCATCACATAGCCATCCAGCTGTCACTTCTGCTAATAGGGACACTACCGAATATATAAGTTCAACAAGACACATGCTCACACAACTAGCACCTCGGTGCTCAAGCTATAGGCAAAAATTCCAGCCTCAAGTCCTCCAGACTAGCCCAACATCAACACACAGAGATCACATCTCACCCCTCAATCAGGGAATCACAAGCCATCGATGCACATCTGATACTGGGCGCTCAAGCGCGCATATGAGCACATGGATGGAACTCAAAGAGTTACATCTCAAGCTGAATCAAAGACGCACGATAAGAATTCAAGAATGTGAAGTTTTGCTAAAGGTTCTGCAGCCTCTCGAGGATAAATATGGACACCTCCGTACCGATCCACGAGACTCGACTAAAACTACTCATGACTCGTGAGACCTATGTAACCTAGGCTCTGATACCAACTTGTCACGACCCCAAACCGAACCCGGTCATGATGGCATCTCTTGTGAAGACAAGGCCAGCGAACACAATTCCTAAACTCAGCTTTAATAGTTAAATAAATCAATTAAGTCATTTTTAAGGACAAATCCCCAACAATCATAAACTTAGCAAAATAAAACAAGTGCGGAAATGAATACACCCCAGCATCGGGGTGTCACAAGTCATGAGCATCTACTAATGTCTAAAATACAATGAAATTCTGGAAAATATACTAGAATAGTCTAATGACATCAAGAGAGAGTAAAGTTGTGCTACGGACATCGGGCAACTACCTCGCTAAAACTCCGATGACTCTGCCTCAGCTTGGCCATACCCGCTACCGGGTGCTAAAATACCTGAATTTGCACACAAAGTACATGGAGTAAAGTGAGTACTCCAACTTAGTGAGTAATAATCATAACTAAAGTCTAAATGGTAAGAAATCATGAAAAGTGCATCAACATGCTGTATAGAAGTAACACAAAACCAGTAAGAAGCAACGAAGCTGTAAAATCTCTTAAAACATCTTAGCTCAGTATAAACTTCTTTAACAATGACCTTTTCAACAGTTACGCAAATGAATGCAAAACAATTAGTGCAGATAAGCACAGAAAATATGTCCCTCGGGCACAACTACACAGTTAAACAGGTAAATGACAGGCACATAAGAAAGATAAGCATATAAGGTTCGCCCCTCGGGCACGATGTCAACAAATCCGCCCATCGGGAAATATCTCAGAACAGTACTAGCCCTTCGGGCAATCACATAAAATAATACCAGCCCCCCGGGCAATCACATAGAATAATACCAGCCCCCCCCCGGGCAATCACATAGAATAATACCAGCCTCTCGGGCTATATCTCACATCATAATGAGCACCCGCGCTCACTAGGGGTGTGCAGACTCCAGGAGGGGCCCCTTACGGCCCAAGCGCAATATCAAGCCATCTCGTGGCATCATAAACATGCTCTCAGCCTCATAACAATATCAAGCCACCTCGTGGTGTACAAATCTCAAGCCCTCGGCCTCATGTCAAAATTAGTGTATCACCGTTGCAGCATGCAGCCCGACCAAAAGGATATCCTCACAACACAGGCCCTCGACCTTACTTAGTCAAAAATCTCACAAGTCTCTCAGGAAACAGTAACATAGTGTTTCTCAGCCCAAAACATCATTTAATTATAATTTGAGTATTAAAGCTGAGTGAACATGGCTGAGTTATGAAAACTGTGAAAAATAACATGACTGAGTTCAAGAATAAGGTCAAAACAGTGAGGAAATATCAACCAAAATCCACGACGGGTTCAAAAAATTGGCACGAAGCCCAAATATGGCATTCAACCCAAATAATAATGATAGCAAATAGTTTTCAATCAAATACACAGAAAAATCATCAATCGGGACAGACCAAGTCACAATCCCCAATAGTGCACGACCCCACGCTCGTCATCAAGCATGTGCCTCACCTCAATATAGCACTACGATGTGCAATCTGAGGTTTCAAACCCTCAAAACATCATTTACAATCATTAATCACCTCGATCCGGTCCAAACTCTAGCCCGTGATGCCTTGACCGCACGAATTGACCTTCGGATACTCCACATCTAGCCACAATCAAAATATAATCATTAAAATATGCTAAGGGAACGAAGTCCACTCAAAAATATCCAATTCACATAAAAAATCCCGAAATATCTCAAACCCAGCCCCTGGGCCCACGTCTCGGAATCTGACAAAAGTCACCTCAATAGAATCCTTGTCTACACACGAGTCTATACATACCAACAATATCAAAATTCATCTACAAATGACCCTTCAAATCCCAAATTTTAGGTCTCCAATTTCAAGCCCTAGTTCTTCAATTTTTGGCATAATTTCCATGATTTACAAGGTGAAATTCACATAATAATCGAGTTTTAAGACCAATAATCTTACCTCTAAGTGATTCCCCTTGAATCCCACTTCAATCTCCTTCAAAAATCTCTAAAAAATGACCATCTATGGAGGAAATGAGCCCTAAAATTGCGGACAAGACGAGTTTAAAAACTGTCTACCCTGGCATAATTTTCTTCATCGCGATCGTGGGAAAACCTTCGCAATCGCGAAGCACAAAAACTCAGCTGCCACAATTTACTCTATGCGAACGCATCAAACACCCTGCGAACGCGATGCCCAGGCAAATTACTCTACGCGATCGCGAACTGCCTCCCGGGTTCACAATGAACAAAAATCCAACAAAGACCCCTGGCCTGCTTAACTCTACGCGAACACGACCTTCACCACGCATTCGCAATCAACAACCACTCCACTATATGTGATCGCAAGCCAACCTTCGCAAACGCAAAGAACAACTGGACGGCCCCCTCAAAAGCTTCTATGCGATCGTAGGAACCACTACGCGATCACAGAGAAGGAATCTCTGCAACATCTAAACCTGAAATTCTACAACTCCAAACTTCACAAAATGGTCCGATTGACCACCAGAAACTCACTCGAGGCTCCCGGGACCTCAACCAAAGGCACCAACATATCCTAAAACCTTATTCAAACTTGTACCAATCTTCAAAACACTTCGAATAACATCGAATGACCCGAAACACACCGGATTCAAGCCAAGCTTTCAAAATCTTCCAAATTTTGCTTTTGACCAAAACCCCAACCAAACCACATCCAAATAACCTGAAATTTTGCACACACATCCCAAATGACAACTACTGCAACGTCCAAAATTTTAATCCGACATCTATATCAAAATCTCACCTATCAACCAGAAAACGTCAAAATCTTAATTTTGCCAATTCAAGCCTGAACCTTCCACGGACTTCCAAAATACATTCAATGCATGCTCCTAAGTCCCAAATCAACTAACAGAGCTAACCAAATCATAAAATTTCGATCCGAGATCATATACAAACAAGTCAAATCATGGTCAAACCTTTCAAATTTAAAGCTTCAAATTGAGAAATATTCTTCCAATTTCATTCTGATTAACTTGAAAACCAAAACCAACGATTTATATGAGTCACAATACATCACACGGGGCAAGTCATGCTTGAGAACTGGTGAGCAAAGTGCAAAAGCTCTAAACGACCGATCAGGTTACAGGGACTGTACCTGTCGGAGAGACCAATATATTTGTTGAAATATCATTTGTCCATCGAGCAGATGCATTGGATGCTTGCAAGTTTCTGATTGGCAAGCTTAAAGCATCAGTTCCGATATTTCCTTTTAGCCTCTGATTTCATTTTCTTTTGGGTATTCATTAAAAAATTTAAGATAAATCAACGTCCGATGGAATTGAAGAAATTGAGATAAGAGAGAACGTAGGTGATGTGAGTGAGAAAAATTTTGAGATTGAGCATCGTATTTTTTTGGGAAAGGGGGAAAAGAATGGCATGTATCAAAGTAGAGAGAGAAAGAAAATACTGTATTTGATGTATTTAAGCTATTGTATTCATGAATATAGTAGCATTTCTAGGTGTGAAACAGGGGATTACAGCTAGATAGATTTTTGTATTCGAGTGTATTCGACTGTATTCATGGCGTGAAACATGGAGTTACAGCTGGGCAGATTATTGTATTTGACTGCATTCAACTGTATTCACGGCGTGAAATATGGGATTACACTGTTCTTAAATGGAAAATGAATCAATTAATATAATAGACTCCTAATATAACTCAACAAACTCAATTGTAACACACAAATTTTGTATTTCCAGTTATAAAAAAGATTCTCAACTGAAAAACACCCTAAAACATAGCAATCTTCAGAGAAATTATATAATACATCTGAATACATAAATTATATTAATTTTAAAAAAACATATGAATATATTCATGGAATATAGCGAGACAGTGAATACAATGAAATACATAGAATACAACGGGATACATTGAAATACAATGAAAAAAAGACAATGAATACAATGAAATACATAGAATACAACGAGATACATTGAAATACAATGAACTAAAAAAAAAGATAATGAATACAATGAAATACAGCGAGATACATTGAAATACATTGAAATATATCAACAGAAAACTCAAGTTGCTCAGCCCCCAACTCCGTCGTCTTTGTTCAAAAGCAACCCCAATGTCGTCTCGTTGAAGCAACATCAGTATCCAGTCCTCGCTTGCCGTCACCATTGCCTCCAGTTGCCGACGATCCAGTGCCACCTTTAACTCCAACTGTTGTTGCATCGGAGATCATACGTGATCAAAGTTTCCATGGATTCTAGAAGTATTAGGGAATCAATCACGAGTAGTACCATTCAGAATCTGCAAGGGCCTTCACCGTCGGCGACAAATGCTTCGATAGATGCACTGCCAATTCACGCGAATTTAAACATGAGACATCATAAATAGTATAATATTCCATAAAATATTACTTAGAATATAATACTAGTACCTATTAAAAGAAACCAAAAGGAAATAAAAGTTTTGGAAGAAAAAAGGAAAAGGTGAAAGCTTTACCATACTTCGACAGAGGCACTGCCAATATGAGATCGGGAAGTAGAGAGAGAGAGGGAGAACAGATATGGGGTAGGGGATAGGAAAAATTTGAGGGGATATGAGAGCGAAAAATAATACAAAGCTTATTTTATGGCTTAAGGCTAGGAGATGACCATAAATAGATATTTGGTTATAAAAAAATCAAAAGGTAGCTATGGAATATAATTTTTTAAAAGGGTATTTATTTAAAATAAACAAGGTATTAACCTTTTATATATGAGGTAAATAATCCATAATTAAAAGCACTACAGTATGAAAATTAAAAAGCTATCTATTTTCTTTTTCGGCATCTAATTCGTGGAATAATAGTACGGTTCATTCTTCGTTAAAAGACCCACTTTATACGGGTAAAATCGGGCCCACTGGACACCTCCGTTTTTGGGTAAGTGAAACGGAGCCGGTTCGTTATCGTAATGAATCGATGTTAGAATATAGCCCCTCGTATCGTAGCTCGGGCGAAACACCTGTTGTCGGGGATATCAAGGTCATGTCCTCTGGGTCCGGTTCAATGATTAAGACTTCAGAGAGAATTACCAAACGGCTGCATACGACTAACAAAGGGCCATGATGTTCGTGCCCTACCAGATATCACGGCATAAATCTCTGCCCATATCGGCAAAAAATCATTGATTAGCAAAACAAAAGATTTTTACCTATCTTAGAATTGTACTTTGTGTAAAACTCCCCAACTATCTAAAGGAGAAAGCTTATTATCCATTGGACACATTGTAATACGCATATCAAGGCAATTTATTTCAATTCTCTTTGTTGTTTAAAGTTCTTATTTTTGTTCTTAAGTTCTTCATAAGTGCAAGCTTGGAATCGAAGGCAGGTCTTCATCGAGCCATCAACTGAGCTCGTAATCACCCTTATCACTGCTTTGACCATTTATTACGTCTTTCATTTGCTTAATCTAATGTCATTAATGACTTGTATTGAATTAATCCACATATCCTTAAAACTACATATAAATTCAATTGTTATCTTTTTTTAGGGTGAATAACTTGCGTGACCACTGTGGGGCTAGGGATAATAGTGGTAATTTGATACAAACTTTCATAACGCACTCTATTTTACACTTTTTCTTTGAGATTTCGATTGCAGGTCAAGTTAAAATGGCTAACTCTGAATCTGCTCATTTGAACATCGATGCTGAGTCTGCCCACCAGGGAAAGAACATAATGTTATAGCCAGCAATGAGGTGCATGCTCTTGACCCTAATGGAGTTCCTGTAGCAGACCCGATCGATGCTAGCTCACATGTGGCTATTGCGCAAACTTGCTTACCGACCCTAAAAATAGCATTCGCTGGGGAGCCTGATTAATAGATCGGAGTACACACGACGGCGAAGATGATATGATCAATTTGCAGTTGATCTTCAAAATGTGACATGCTCAACAAGGAGCAATAGCTCTGTTGTACAACCAAAACCATGCCCCCAGTAAAGTTGAGCCCGAACTATCCCGAGAAAACACCCGCATAAATGAACTAGCCACGAAAATACTAGGTAAAATTGAACCCGGAACCAAACCCAAGATAATAAAGATGCTTCAGAACTAACAAAGCGGGTGGAATCGAGAGAAAAGAAAATCGAAATCAATGACAAAATATTGGAGACCTAACTCAAGGTTTAATCAAATCCAGGAGCACCCCCAATATTGAAAGGCTTGGATTCCAAGAAATTTATTCTAAAACTTTACCTCCGAGGGTAGCTCCGAAATTGATCATAAAGAAGTTCCACATGCCCGAAATTCTGAAGTATAATGTGACCACGGATCCAAATGAACATGTGACCTCCAACACGTGTGCCATCAAGGGAAATGACTTAGAGGACGACAAAATCAAGAGGGTTCTACTGCAAAAGTTTGGAGAAACCCTTGTTTAAAGAAGCAATGATATGGTATCACAACCTACCCCCCTAATTCCATTGATTTGTTTGCTATGCTTGCGGATGCCTTCGTAAAAGCTCATGTCGGGGCCATTAAAGTTGAGACTAGAAAATCATATCTTTTCAAAGTAAAACAAAGGGATAACAAAATTCTCAAGTAATTTGTGTCGAGGTTTCAGATGAAAGAATGGACCTGCCCCAGATTGCGGGCGATTCAGCCGTTCAGGCATTCACTCAAGGGCTCAACCCCAAAAGCTCCTTGGCTTCGCAGCAACTGAAATGGAATTTGATAGAGTACATGGTGGTAACTTGGGCCGATTTCCATAACCGGTACCAATTGAAAATTAGAGTTAAGGACGATTAACTCTGGTCCCCTTCTAGGTCCATATGTCCCATTAGAACTAATAACAGGCCTAAAAAATTCGTCGATCATTAACCAAGACCAAGCAAAGATCGGCATTAACCGCATAGCAGAGATCGTAGGGGCAACAGATCTGAACATAACCCTGCTAGGAATTAAAAAAGAAGTGATCGACGTCATAATAGCCAGGGACTCACGACCAAAAATGGTTTTGACAGGCTGCTCGGGGCCAGGGAGGCACTGAGGTTATCGAAATACAACTTCAATGTCAATGCTGCCAGCATCGTATCTACCATCGGACACATCAAAGATACCAAGTGGTCTCGGCCATTGCAGTTCGATCCTGCCCAAAGAGACCCCAACCTGATGTGCAAGTACCATGGCACTCATGGGCACAGAACCGACGACTGCCGACAATTGAGAGAAGAAGTAGCCTGATTATTCAATAATAGACACCTCCATGAATTTCTAAGTGATCGAGCCAAAAATCACTTCAAGAATAGGGACTCCAACAATTAGATCGAGCAATAAGAACCTCAACACGTCACTAACATGATCATTAGTGGAGTCGACTTCCCCCAGGGATCAATGTTGAAGCACATTAGGGCATCCATTACAAGGGCAAAACGAACTCGAGATAGATACCGAAGGGGGCAATCTCTTTCAATAATGACAACGATGAAGGTATCGTGCAATTGCATAATGATGCCCTTGTAATTTCTATACTCATAAATAAGACACGGGTTTAGTGTGTGTTGATTGATCCAGGTAGCTCGGCCAATATCTTGAGATCGAGGGTCGTAGAGTAGTCGGTTCTACAAGACCAAATAGTGCCTACAGTCCGGGTCTTAAACGGATTCAACATGGCATGTGAAACTACTAAAGGGGAGATAATCCTGCTAGTGAACACTGCTGGAACCATTCAGGAAACAAAATTATATGTCATCGAGGGGGATATGAGGTACAATAATTTATTCGAAAGGCCATGGATTTACAAAATAAGGGCAATACCCTCGACACTACACCAAGTATTAAAGTTCCCCACACTAGGAGGGATCAAAATAGTTTATGGAAAGCAGTCGTCCGTAAAAGAAATGTTCGCAGTCAATAAGGTGATCCGGATGTTCGCACTCTCAGCATTAAAGAACTCAAAGTCGATTAGGAAGGAAGAAACTAAAGACACCGGACCCTCTTGAACTGAAGAAGCAAAAAAGTAGGTGAGGATGATGATTACGGAGTTCCTAGATCGTTCATTACCCTTGATGATTCCGATTCCACCAAGTCAACGGTCGAGGAGATGGAGCAAGTCATACTAATCAAACACTTGCCAGATCGGAAGGTATATGTGGGAAAGAGGTTAACTCCCGAGCTCAGTAAAAAGCTCATTGAATTCCTTATAGCTAACATAGATTGTTTCTCTTGGTACCATCTTGATATGAGAGGGATCCCGCCGGAAATCACCACTCATAAGCTGAGATTGAATCTGCAGTTCCACCCGGTTAAATAGAAGAGGAGGCTTAGTCCGAAGTCAAGCATGCATTCATCAAGGTTGAGGTATCCAAACTCCTTAAAATATGTTTCATTCGGGAAGTTAAGTACCCGGATTGGTTAGCTAACGTAGTGGTAGTGCCAAAAAAGGGAAATAGATATAGAATGTGCGTAGATTACAAGGGCTTGAACAAGGCGTGCCCTAAGGACTCTTTTCCTTAGCCTAACATCAATCGAATGATCGATGCGATGGTCGGGCACGAGATACTCATCTTCCTCAATGCTTATTCTAGACACAACCAAATCCAGATGGGCCCGGGCAATCAAGCAAAAACTTCTTTTATCACTAAAATTCGACACCTATTGTTATAACATAATCCTTTGGATTAAAAAATTCCGGTGCCGCCTATAAATGACTAGTAAACTAGATGTTCGAAGAACAAATAGGAAAATCAATGGTGGTTTACATTGAAGTCATGTTAGTTAAGTCCCTACGAGCAAAGGACCATTTGAAACATTTGCAGGAAACCTTCAATATACTAGAGAGATACAATATGAAGCTGAACCTGGATAATGCGCATTCGGAGTCAAATCCAATAAGTTCCTTGTATTCATGGTGTCCAACCGAGCGATCGGGTACAATCCTGACAGAATCAAGTCTATAGAACATATCACCATGGTGGACAATGTCAAGGCCGTTTAGAGGCTAATCAAACGCATAGCTGCCCTGAGCTGATTCATATCAAGGTCCTCCGATAAGAGCCATCAATTCTTTTCATTACTAAATACGAAGAATAACTTTTCGTGGACCCCAGAGTGCTAACATGCTTTGGAAGAACTCAAACAGTATCTCTCGAGTCCACCCTTGCTCCATACTCTGAAGGCAGACGAGTAGCTGTACTTGTGCTTTGCGGTATCCAAGACAGAGTTAAGTGGAGTCTTAGTCCAGGAAGAGGAAGATTCAAAATTTCATAATTATTATGTTAGTAGAACTCTGGGCAAGGTCGAAACAAGGTACCCTCACTTAGAAAAATTGGCGCTCGCTTTGCTAAGCGCCTCCAAGAAGTTAAAACCATATTTTCAATGCCACCGCATATGCATTCTAACTTCTTACCCACTAAGGAACATAATGCACAAACCCGAGCCTTCAGGGCGATTGGCCAAATGGGCCGTAGAGATTAGCGGGTACGATTTCAAATATCTACCCCGAACCGCCATCAAATCTCAAATTACGGCAGACTTTGTGGCCAAATTCATGCCGACTTAATATCCGAAGTCAAAAGGGAATTGTTGTTAACCTAATGGACTTTCTCGGGAATCTGGACCCTCTTTATAGACAACACCTCAAACACCAAGGGGTCCTGCATCGGCATCGTGTTAAGGCCACCTACGGTTAACGTAGTCAGGGAATGTATTAAAATTGTCAAATTGACTAACAATGAGACAGACTACGAGGCCATGATTACAGGTCTTGAATTGGCCAAAAGCCTGGGGCCCGAAGTCATCGAAGCTAAGTGCGACTCCCTTCTTGTGGTAAACCAAGACAATGGGATATTCGAAGTAAAAGAGGAACGAATACGAAGGTACTTAGACAAATTACAAGTAACACTGCATCGATAAAAAGAATGGACCCTACAACACGTACCCCGAGGTCAAAATAGTAAAGTTGATGCTCTGGCTAACCTGGGGTCATCAATTGATGATGACAAATTCAGATCGCAAATGGTCGTACAACTCATGAAATTGGTAATGGAAGAAGGCCACGCAGAAATTAACTCAAAAAGTTTGACTTGAGACTAGAGAAGCAAGTATATAGACTACTTGAAGACTGGGAAGTTGCCCTCGAATCCTAAAGAGTCCAGAGCTCTGCGCGCAACGGTGGCAAGATTTAGCTTGTCCGAGGGTACTTTGTACAAAAGAACATCCGATGGCCCACTCGCCATATGCTTGGGGCCGGGAGACATTGGATACATCTTGATAGAAGTTCACGAGGGCACCTGTGGAAACCATTCGGGGGCAGAATTGTTAATTCGAAAGATAATCAGGGTCGGCTATTACTGGATCGACATGGAAAAGATGCAAGGAACTTTTTACAAAAATATAACAGATGTCAGAGACATGCTCCGATGATCCATCAACTCGGAGAACTACTACACTCGGTCTTGTCACCTTGGTCGCTCATGATATGGGGAATAGACATTGTCGATCCCCCGCCATGGGCACCTAGTAAGGCTCAATTCATATTGTTTATAACTGACTATTTTTCTAAGTGGGTCGAAACTTAAGTGTTAAAGAAAGTTTGAGAAAAAGAAGTCATCGATTTTATTTGGGACCACATAGTATGTCGGTTCGGGATACCGGCCGAGATCATGTGTGATAACGGAAAATAGTTCATCGGGGGCAAGGTAAGAAAGTTTTTCGAAGACCACATGATCAAACGATTATATCCACACCCTACCAACCCAGTGGAAATGGACAGGCTAAATCTACAAACAAGATCATACTTCAAAACCTGCAAAAAAAGGTTGACCGATGCCAAAGGAAAATGGAAGGAAATTCTGCCCGAAGTCTTGTAGGCATACCGTACAACCTCGAAATCTAGTACTAGGGCCACACCTTTTTTGTTGGTCTATGGTGCCGAAGTGCTAATATTGGTTGAAGTGATGGAGTTGAGCCTCAGGTTCCGATATGCGACTGAAGAATCAAACTGTGAAGCCATGAACACGAGCCTAGAACTATTAGATGAGAAGCGCGAGGCCGTCCTCGTCCGATTGGCTGCCCAGAAGCAGCGGAAAGAAAGGTACTGCAACCGAAGAGCCAACCCCCGACATTTCAATATTTGAGACCTGGTTTTCAGAAAAGTAACACTGCATACCCGAAACTCAAACGAAGGAAAGTTGGGATCGAATTTGGAAGGACCATATAGGGGGGTTACCGGCAAAGGTTACAAACTCAAAGTGAGAAATGGTGCACAACTACCAAATAATTGGAAGACATAGTTATACGACCTCATTGACCTTTTAATAACATTATGAACTAGACAAACACTTTTAGGCAACAACCAAAGGAAGTTTGACGATTAGGTTTGAAAATATGTGTGGTACTCTTTTTCTCTTGAACCGGTTTTGTCCCAAATGGGTTTTCTGGCAAGGTTTTTAATGAGGAAAAAGTAAATCTTGCTTACTTAGAAATTAAGATCAATTTTTAATTAGAGTCAACGGTCACATCAACAGTATCTAAGCCTACACAAGATCGACCTCGAATACTGGGTGCCATCACCCTCGGTTTGGACTTCTTAGCAAGACAAAAAGGGGACTTTGTAATTAAACAGTTTAGGCCTGGTACTTAAGATTTATTATAAGGTCCAAATGGTCAAATGAATCGTGATTGTGTAGTGCTCCACCGTAATCCAAGCTTTGCACGCTTTCAAAAGAAAGTTCCCACATTTCTATTACATATTTCTTCCTTTTAAAGCATCGAGCCTAAGAGCTATCCCTGTTCGGGGACTATCAAGGCCAAAGGCTACCTCCATCCGAGCCTAAGGGCTATTCCTATTCGGGAAGTATCGAGCCCAAGGGTCATCCCTATCAGAGCCAAGATGGCTACCCCTACTCGGGGATTGCCGTTTGAGACAAGTTCGGGTCACTCGGGTTATTGAAACCCAAAGGCACAAAACTTATTATGCAGTGCCCAAACCTAAAAGGCTATGGCCACCCTAAAAACGGTTAGGAGATGTCTGAAGCCCATAAATCAAAATGTAAGGCCTTCAATAAAAATTCAAAACCTGCCAAAAGGTTACCCTTGACAAAATCATCGTCTAAAAATACTTAAGCATTTTTAAAAACTCTCGGTCACTCCAAGTTTCCAAAATTTTGAGTAGATAAAAAATTGCATCGTGGTCGGGTTCTGTTTGAACCTCCGAAAAACAAATGATTTGTTATTACACTAGATCTTATTATCAGGCATTAGAAATATTTGCGAAAACAAAAATTATGAAAAGATGCTGAAACAGTTGAAATTGCCAAATGGGAGAATTTTATATGTTCCGAAATATCTTTACATAGGCCCAACAAAAACGGTCTCAAAATAACAAAAAGTACGTACACAAAAACTAAAAAATCCTACGACATTCACATCTGATATTCACCAGAGCCCAAGTCATCAACAGAACCATCGGGGCGTTTGGAGTCTTTAGAACCCTCGGAACCCTCCTCACCTTCAGGTTCGGCTAATCCCTTGGCCTCAACCTCAAGTCTTTTGTCCTTCTCGATCTCAGCAGATAGATCGAAGCCTCGAGCATGAACTATTCGAAGGTCTCCTTTCGAGAAGCCGCCTCACATATTCGGCAGTGGTCTTTAGGCGGGCCTCGGATGCCTCAACATCAGCCTTGTATTAGGCCACCATCTCCTCGGCATCAGCAGAAGTCGTATCCAGTTGGAACTTTACTGTTTCGAGCTTTTGTCCAAGGGGCATCCCATTCCGCAATGGCCAAGCTCAACTGTACATGGAGATCTTCACTAAGCTTAGCCCATTTATCAGCTTTCTCCTGTGCCACCCGGAGCTGAACTTCTACTAAAGAAAGCTTTGTGAGAGCGATTTTTTTCTTCGAGGCCAGCAGATCCATTTTGTTCCTCTACCCGTTTGCCATGAATTAGATCTTGTCTATCTTCTTTCAAAAACAGTCGATCTGATCATTTTTTTGCTGGGCGTGCGAGGTTTGGTCATTAGCCACTATGACTAGTTCCTCGTTCTTAACTTCGAAGATCTTTACCTTTTCAATCAAGTAGGAATGCTCCCGCTATAGGACCGATGCCTCTCCTTGAGCCCGATAAAGTTCAGCCTGAAGGTTTTTAATGACCCCTTCTTGTACGAATCCCTCTTCTAGGCTAACTCCTTAACCTCGAGCTCGAGCTAGTTGACCTCAACTTGGTACCGCAAAAAACTCTCATGGTGAAGTACCAACGCTTGAAACAAGGCAAAGAAAGTGTGAGAAACATCAAAAACAGATAACTATGGACAGATAAAAGGAAATAATGCCTTACCTAGTTCGGCGTCTGTTGCGCCTCATTGAAAAGGCATGGCATGTTCACCGCATTCATTTTAGCCTGGTCCTCCTTAGTCACCAGGTAGTGGAGATAGCTAGCTACCACCACAGGAGCGGACGAAACCCGGACATCCTCCGGGATGGTCAATATGATCGACCTCTTGCAACCAGGGTCCACGCTTGGAGCAGGGAACTGATTGACCAAATTTGGGCTTGAGCTCGGCCCGCCAACTTCCGAGGAAGTGCGTATATTCGAAACCTCCAGGTCTCCTATTCAGGAAAAATCTTCTAAAGCGAATGGATCCACCCCGTCGGAAAAGGTGTGAAGGGGATATTCCGCACCTTGGTCCCCCTTGTTGGATTTCTCCTTCCCAGCCTGGGCCTCCTTGATTATGTACTCAGTGTAAGAGGTCGGCATCCCCGTAATCTCTATTACACCGAGCACTTCTTTCATAGAAGAACCGACGTCACGGTGATATCGACCCCTGCCTCCACATCAACCTCTTCAGCTTGAGGGAGATTGCCTTTACGAGTCTCTCCCTCGGCTGCAACCTGCGCTCCAGAAAATGTCATTCCATGGGCGATGAAAACGTCATCTTCCTCAGGCTTGTCCCTAAGCCGAAGAAGGTTATCAGAATCCAACCCCCGAGAACTGGAACCCTTCCTGGGCTTGCGAAGCACCTGTCTCTTTGGCTTCTTCACCTCGAAGCCCAAGGATTTTCTCTTCCTTTTATTTTTTTCCTTCATGGCAGCAACGGAAGATCAACGGACAGGGGCATATCTTCATCCACTTTCGAAGGCCTAATTTCAGTGGTCTTAGGAAAACCTACAATAACGAAGAGGTAAAAAGATTTAGTATAATAAAAGGAGAAGACATAGTGTTGGCTACTCGGAAAGAGGCATTACTATGAGAAGGGGCCTCCCATCGGCCCTTCGAGATTCTGTGCCATGTGTGCTCAAAGTATGACATCTGAGTACGGATGCCCTCGATCCACTCATAAAGTAGCAGAGGAGGATCATGGTCATCTACAATGATGGATGAATTTGTCAAAGGCACACCTCGTACCTCTTGTAGAACTCCAGAACGATCGGATCTACTGGACCCAGCGTGAATGGATAAGTGTAGACACTTAAGTACCTCTCCACATGGGTAGTAACAACATCCTCGGGCCCGGGGACTACTACGTCCTTGCCTTACCAATCGTAGTTTTTATGAACTATGAGAAGAACATCCTCAGTCACGGAACATGTATACCTCGAGACCCCTTCGCCCCGGTTCTGTTTACGCGAGGTTTTCTCGACCTTAAAGTCATCAGTGATCGAGCAGCCCCCGGGAACAAACTCTTACAAAGGAGGCTCGGCGGCCAGTTCGTTAGCAACCATAACGGGGGAATCAATTTGAAGGACGACCACTTCGGGGGCAACCGCTTCAGTACCAGCAGCCGGTTGAGAAGATGAAGAGGCGACTTGTTGAGGAACAGATTTTGATATTTTGGCCATTTTCATCAGGGGGAGTGTTTGAAAATTTGAGAAATTAATGCAAATTTTTGACGGGTTTTGAAGATGAAGAATAGGGTATGAAAAGTTGAAGAAAATCTGGGCAGAAATCTGGAAATTGCTATGGAAATTGAAGAATAAGGATGCAATATGAAGGTTTGAAGAAGGTTTGATGATGGTTGGAAAGCTAGAAGGAAGTAATTTGGTCGAAAAGTAGAAAAAGTACAAAATCAGGAAGATTTTATAGGGAAATAACCGACGCTTCGCATTCTGAGGCAACCTGCCGGTGAGCGACACATGTCCGAAGTTAGAACGATGCGATTGATGGGACATTTCGGCTCCCTAGTCGTAATGTACGAAGGAAGGAACCAGAGTCATCTATCATTTCCCATTGTTTCGGCAAACTTGCTTCTGAGAAACAAGGGGACTAGGTAAATTGGGCCCACTGAACACCTCGATTTCTGGTAAGTCAAACGGAGCAGGAACGTCACCATAATGAATTGAAGTCAGAGCGAGGAGCCCCTCTTATCGGAGCTCGGGCAAAACACATGTCGTCGGGGATATCAGGGTCATGTCCTTCGGGTCCCGTTCAAGGATTAAGACTTCGGACAGCATTACCAAACGACTCACACGACTAACAAAGGGTCGTGACGTCCGTGCCCTACTAGATATCACGGTGAATCTTGGCCGATATCGGCAGAAAATCAGTGATTAGCGAAACATATTACCTTTCTTAGAATTGTGCTTAGGGTAAAATTTTCCTACTATATAAAGGGGAAAACTTACTATCCATGGGACACATTGTAACACTTATATCAAGCCAATTTATTTCAATTCTCTTTGTTGTTTAAAGTTCTTATTTTGTCTTAAGTTCTTCATAAGTGCTGGAATCGAGGGCGGGTTCTTCATCGAGCCATAAACCGAGCTCGGAATTACCCTTATCATTGGTTTGGCCATTTATTACTTTTTTTATTTGCTTAATATAACATCGTTAATTACTTGTATTGAATTAATCCACATATCCTTAAAACCACATATAAATTCAATCTTTATTCGTTTTTTTAGGATAAACACCCACAATTCTCATTAAGGCGAAACTATTTTCCACTACTAGCCAGTGCTACTATGAATACATAATCCTAAAAAAAGTTTAAGTTCGAATATCCACACAAAAAAGGGATTGGTATACTCAATTTTCCATTGCATTTTAATTTGACTGTACTTACAGGGAACTAAACTACTCAAAATTAGTCTCAGCAACTATTTGCTAATTAAATTGATCAATAGCTCCACAGAGAAATGTCAGCATGATCAGCTTCCATTCCATATCCGTCTATAATACATTGAGGTGGAGGTAACATTAGCCCTTCGGCCATATTCGCAAGTAACGCCGGCATGTAAAAAAGCGCCTCCTCGTCCAAAAACAACACATTTTCTGGCAATTCTGCAACCACCTCTTGTATGGCTTGGTCAACAATAATTTTCCTAGAGTTTTCTCCATCTGATTTTAATGGCCGAAATGCTTCGGCGGCTTCAGCGGCCGCCTTCTGAATATCCTTGGCGGACGCTGAAGCTGGTATTGGTAACCTCCAAGCCGAGTCAGCAAAGTTCAAACATGCAGACTGGCCTCTTAGAGCTATGACAGCCACGTCATGAGCTCGAGCCTACATTTCTGCAGTAGGGAAAGTGCCAAGCCAGATTCTTGATTTCTTATTGGGTTCTCTTACTTCACAAACCCACTTGTTGGAATTCCTCCTCCGTATTCCCCTGTATACTGGATGTCGAGTTTCACGAAACTTCTTCCTACCTGCACGTTTCTTTGGATAGTTCAAAGCTAATATCACTTCTTCATCAGAATAATTAAGTGTCCCTGAGCTGCCACTATCAGACGAAGTTGAAGATCCAGGCAGTACTTCAGCTGGCAAAAAAGAAGTTGACTGTGCAGGAATTAGTGTGTCGAAATTGTAGTTTCCAAAAATATTCATTCTTGATCAGTGTAGAGTACGTACTCTTAGAAGTTATAAGTGTACTGAAGAAAGTTTGAGAATAGATAATTCAGTTCAATGTTTCCTTTTGAGTCAATAAATAACATTACGAAAATCTATTTTTAGCGATATGACATATGTGAAGTGTTGCATAGGAAAGACAGCTTACGGTTGAGACACGAACACGGACTGTGTTAGCAGGAGACAGGCTGGGCATATAATTCTTGATTTTTAAAAGGGTAAAAGTACTACTGGGACCTAGCTACTTTATGAGGCAACCAACTAGGTTAATTTCAACACAAGTTCAAGATTTAATTTGTCTGTGTTTCTGTGTTGAATAAGTGTGATTTCTTTTTTGGGACAACTTGTGGGGTCGGTTCCTACCTTCTTCTTACCATCCTTATTGGGTTTTATAATTTTGTTGGGCACTAGTGTAACCATTTAGGATTATAGAAACACAAATACATAAGAAACGACAGGAATCATGTCGCACCTATTTTATACTAAATAATTAGTGAATTTTGGAGATAAAATATATTAATAGCTGTCAAGTCAAAGGTTTGACTGAATATTAGTCCATCCATGCCAATTATGCAACGCAGCTTGAATCGATATATAAAATTTAAGGAAAAAAACTTTTGCGATATATATTTTTGTCGTGACCTAAAATTCAACTAGTCGTGATGGCACATAACGCAACCCGTTGGGTAAGCCAGTTAACATCTTTCGAATTTAATGAGATTTATTAAAGAAGAAATGATAGTACAACTGCTTTTATACAAAGAATTTCCCAAATACTTGTAGTACAAATAATGAGTTTCCAAGATTTAGATTTTTACAAAACTGAATTGAAATAATTACAACATCTGTTTGAAATGTAAATGAACAGAATTCGAATATAATGCTACAAAGGACAACTGATAGCAATAAGTAACAAAACTAACCTTAGGTTGAAAGTAGTGACGAGCTTGGACAAGGGTCAGCGTTCAACTCCAATAACCGGTCACAGTTTATAACAATATAATAAAAATAATAAGAGAAAATAACTCAGAAACAAGTTGCTCAACTTGTTCACAACTATGGAAAATAGGCATGCTTTTTAAGTATAACAGTAAATCCCAAATCTTTCACCGAAAATACCAAGAACATACGAGTAAGTTTGAAAACTTTGATTTTTTCCAAAAAACTTTCATCAACAAATAAGATGTTTTATTTTCTGATAGCATGAGAAAAGTACATTTCTATGCCTACACGTCAATATGCAGGTTAAATCATCAATGTCACCTAAATTGGGTAGAGTGAGGAAATGCATCTTTATGCCTATATCTCAAGTACGCATGACAAAGGCAATGCATCTCACTGATGAACTCGGGTACTCAATCTCTCAGAGTACTCAATCTCACTGTCTCGTATTCTCACTCACCATGGTCAATACTCAGCACATACAGCCACTCAGTACTGTACAAGGTAGATTCGGCCTAGGGCAGATCCAACACAAACATAAATAAATCTAGGGCAAATCCAACCTAATCATAAATAAATCCTGGTCAGATTCAGCCCAATGCAAATGAATCCAGGGAAGATCCAACCCAAAAATCCATAGCAACTGCGCCCATTGTGGATGTGCAGACTCCGGAGGGGTAGATCTAGCCCAAGCGCTATAATAAGCCAAATCCTAGTATGAATCAATAAAGCCTGCTGCGGCGTGTAGCCCAATCCTATAAATGTCACTCACAACAAGCCCTTGGCCTTACTTAGTCATCAATCTGTCCAGTCTCTCGGGCTCACAACACTCATACTAAGCAGCCTAATCAATGATACGAGATGTGCGAATATACGATAACAGAGACTGAGACATGATATGTAATGATGAATGCGATTGAACATATAAATGAAATTAAAAAAATAACTCAACAGCAAACAACGAACACTATGGATCATAATAGTACTAACGTATAGCCTAAATATGATGTCTAGCATAAATTACAGCTCAAGTTCTCTAACACATAGAGTACAATAAATATGTTTAGATAAGATAGCTACACAGTTCCATGGAATCGACTAACTCACAATTCATACTGTACACGCCCACTCGCCCAACACCTAGCTTACACGCCACCTCAACATCAATCACATAACACGTAATTCCAAGTTTCATACCCTTAGCACCAAGTTTAGAATTGTTACTTACCTTTGAACAAGCAATCTCGCGCGTACTGACCTCTAAACAACTCGAAACTAGCAAAAAGCAACTCAAATACATCAAATAAAGCCTAAGGAAGCAATTTCAAATGATAAAGGTCAAATTATCAATCAAAATCCAAATTCAACAAAAAAGTGAAACCCGGGTGTGCGCTTCGGAACCCCATAAAACTCATAAAATTCGATAACCCATTCAATTAAGATTCCAACCATACTATTTTCACTCAAATTCAACTCCCAATCGATGTTCAAAACTCAAAATTCACTCTATGAAATTTTAGACAAAAAATTTCTCAATTTCTCACTTGAAATCCCCAATCAAATGCCAAAAATGAAGGTAGATTCATGAAATAAAATCAAAACCAAGTAGAGAATACTTACCCCAATCCATGTGGTGAAAATCGCTTCAAAAATCATCCCAATCCGAGCTTCATAGCTCCAAATATGCTAAAATGGCCGAAACCTCCAAAATCGAGTGCTTTATAATCACTGCGTGAATTAATGAATCGCGATCGCAGAAATACCCTCATGATCGCGAAGAAGACAAAGCCCTGCCCTAGAAAATAGCCTATGCGATTGCAACAATAGCCTCGCGAACGCGATACACAAAGCTTACAAAACTATGCGATCGTGGGAACAACATCAGAACGCGAAGAAGAAACCTGCCTCCTGATCAGTTCAGCCCATAACACTATACGAACCCATAGAAGTAGTTGTGAACGCAATGAAGACCAACCCCTCCCTATGCAAACACATTCATACTCACGCAAACACGGAGAGAAAATTTCATGGTAGACCAAAACACCTTTAGTGATCGCGGCCAAACCTTCGCGATCACGAAGAACGCCAGAAGAAACAAGTAACAGCAGAAAACCAGCAATGTAAAAACCATTTGAATACATCCGAAACTCACCCGAGCCCCTTGGGACTATGTCCAAATATACCAACAAGTCCCATAACATAACATGGACCTACTCTAAGCCTCAAATCACACATAACAACATCGAATCAATGAATCGCACCTCAATTCAAAGTAAAATGAACTTGAACTTTCAACTTCCATAACTCCCACCGAAAAAATATCAAATCAATCCGGAATGAACTCAAATTTTTCACAGAAGTCCCAAATGACATGACGAAGTTGTTTCAATTCCCGGAACCCCAATCCAAATCTGATATCTCCAAAGTTAACTCTTAGTCAAACTTATAAACTTTTCAAATCTTTAAATTTTTAACTTTTGCCAATTAGCGTCGAAACCTTCAAGAAATATCCAAATGCAAATTCGGGCATATGCTCGAGTCGAAAATCACAATCGAGAATTAACGAAACCATCAGAACTCCGTTCCGGGGTCAAATTAACAAAAGTCAAAATTGGTCAACTTTTCCAACTTAAATCTTCAACAATGAAATTCATTTTTCCAAATCAATACCGAATAGCTTGAAAACCAGACGTACGATTCACACAAGATATAATACATCATACAGAGCTACTCATGCCCTCAAACAACCTAGCAAAGTGCCAATGCTCAAAACAACCGGTCGACTCATTACATCACCCCCCTACTTAAACACATGTTCATCGTCGAATGTGCCAAGTGTAACCTTACTATGCATATACCCAGAGGTGATCACATGTCACCCCATTCCATATAAACCAGACGACACAACCTTATTTAAGATCATTAATTCAACCTTAGCCCATAAACCTTAGAGTATAACATCCAACAACCGAAATTACCTATAAGACCTGAGTCTTGCATCTACACTGTATAAGTCTGAACAAGCTGCATCAAGCCATGACCATAAACCAAGACACCATCACATGATATGCCATATAACTCAAATACTCATAGCAATAACTTCCATGCAATAGCTGTGCGATAACCAACTCGACACCGGTAACAAACCTCAAATCAAACAAAAACTCGCGTTAAAACCTTGGTACGCTGCTGATGATGAAAGAAACACGCAAAAACTTGACCACTTATCAGATTAACAAGTCATGGAGCTCTCCCTCATTCGACAAGAACTATAGCCAATTTCTAAGCCGACTTTCGATATTATTCTTCCAAATATACAGCAATCAGATCCGATAGCACCTATTCTAGGTTTGAAGACCTCATCTTATCAAATACACTCGCCCTACTGACATGCCATACCAATACAACCTTAACCCACAACTCGTGCCATCCATCCACCAATACGTAACAATTCAAGTGTACTCAAACATAGAAAATGAATCAAATAAAAGAATCGTCCTGTAAGTTCAACAAGTACCACCATGGCTGCAATGCCATGAGTCCATCATACATAGTAGAACTAAGACATACGAATCTAACACAAAGGGTCATATCTCCGCTGCAATGCATGACCCCATCTAAACACTGGTCCATATGAAATACCTTAAGCCACCCTGCCCAAAATCAACAACTATAGGTAATTCGACATTAAATACCTAAGGTGCATGACCATAACCTCGAAGTAACAATTAACACAATACCACAGTCAGGAAAGAACATAACCAATGTATAATCAGTCATTCAATGCCTTAATATTCATCTCGCTCAAATTCTGGTATAAGGCCCAAATAGAACCACACCATGTGTCCATATAACCAACAAATCACAACCCCCCACAGCATAGAGGAGTAACACATAGAGCGTATCAGAACACGAATAAGTTTAACTCTAACTGAATGACACATCCCTGAACACTAGCAGTACGGAGTCAACCAATCCGACCAGGTGTAGAAAACACATCCTTATTGGGCCTACCAATGGGTCCTAAAGCAACTCTGGTCATCAACAAATAGATAAATAACCCTCTGAAAGTCCACAATGACCTAACCATAACACATACCATCCTCTGGCTAGCTTTCACATTTTCACAGTCCACAACTACTAAACAATCTACTCTTGAGAACTCCAGGTCTCCAAATCCCTAGAACATATGAATCACCATATCTGATCCTAACTCCACCGCCCGAATGTCTAACACATCTCTCACATACAACCATCCCATGAGGAATACTTCTATAATTCTTCCGTGCCACATAGCAACATCTGAATATCAGTAGTCGATCAACCAGGTGAGTATCGCAATATGTAAGTCAAAACACAGTGCACCATCTGAAATGTACAATCTCCTCAGGCAATATGAAACAGTAATATCATTCACCTAGTTATCTGGTACCGTCCATGTTGCCTAAGAATTCATGAACTTCCCTTCAAAACTAAATCGTGACCTTGCACACGCAAATCTTACCCACAAAACACACTAAATCAATAATGTCATCATATGAAAAGCATGAGGATCTCATAATCAACTAGAGTCACCAACAGAACACACACCCGATCAATCGGAAACCTTCCATTAATCCCATCAAGGAGAAAATCAAAACACGCAACATGCTCCTTACGTCGGTAGGAGATATCCATCTCAACTGTGGTAGAAACCATTGAAAACTCTTCGAAACCCATTAACACGTCACCAAACCATCAAAACTGAATCTCTCTACCTCAACCAAGTCACGCAAGTCGCCAAACCATAGAGTATTGCAAAAAATCACCCGTAGAGACTCACCATATCGTAAGAACTAAAAGGACCTAGCATACCATTACCATACTGATCAAACCTACTGCCAAGTTGTCCTGTTTTCCCCGAGTTTCTTCTGAATTGCCTTCAAGTTGATGCTTCTCCTTGCTAGAACACCACGATACTTGCCCAAACTCACCACAAGAGATCCTAGCATAAAACTACACGCCCTAAAGTCCATAAGCCTATGTATTCCCTTTTAAGCACCTGAAATGTAACAGAACTGAGATACCCACTCTGAAGAGACCTTCTGTGAATATAAAGTTGTTTCCCTCACCTCCCAGATACTGAAATATAGAATCCATAATGATATAGAAATACCGCGAGTCTCGACACCATCCAATCTAAATCTCTATTTCTAGCCATATACCAATCTATAAAATTCTCAATCGCTACATATAAATCTTGAATCCATTAGAACCTTCTCGAGAGCCATCCGTTCTGCTCAAATATCGATTGCAGCAATAAAACAGGCCAAACAAACTGTGCCCCATTAGTACAACAACACCCAAAGAAGTAACCTGCCTTAACGAGATCGAGCGAAGTCCTACTCCATGCGCATTTCATTTTCCACAATAACAAATCAATCATTCCATGATTCCCATATAACCATAAAGTGTAACATAGCCCGTATCCAGAAATTTCTTTACTCGAGTCATATTTGATCTTAATCTCGGCAAGTCATATTCGATTCACAAGTGTGCCTCAAACCGAACGAGTACAACACATAGCCAAGCAATCAAATTATTGATAGAAGACTCTCCCACTTGGCTCAAAGCCATAGAACAAAACACTCAATAACTCATAATACCCATACTGTATTACATCCATAATACCACACCGAAGTTCAACTCAATCCTTCATAAGCTCACGTAAAACAAATCATCTAATACCTTAAATCATCTGCAAATATCGCATTCATCCTCGTGATGGTCAGGTCAACTATTACCACCGATCTAAACTCAGATCACACAAATATAACCCACCGGTAGAAAAAGAATCCTCTACGCAACATCATAAGGATCATACATCCATAGATTACCTCGCAGGTTAAAAACCACCGGCTTAGCCTCAAACTGGCATCTCTTTATACCCTTTTGCCGCTAGAACTACTACGCCATCACTTAATCTTCCTGAGTCTGAATTCATCAATAAGACATGAGAATATAATTCATTCCACAACTAAAAAACATGAAAAAAATCTTTCAACACACTTATAAGTCGAGACTATACGTCACATCAAGATAGAATCAAGCAGCCAATAGTCCTTTTCACTTCCCAAGCAAACCTTTCTCGTCGCATTCAACACTCTGAACACATCTCGCAATCACGTCATACTTATCATATAGACAACCAACCACTCATCGAGTCACAAATTCCAGTAATAGGGACACTATCGAACATATAAGTCCAAAAGCACGTGCTTACATAACCGAAATCCTCGTGCTCACACTACAGCAAAAACCCGGCCTCAAGTCCTCCAGAATGGCCCATCATCAACATACAAAAATCACATATTTCACATCATCCATGGAATCATAAGTTGTCGATACACAAGTGATACCGAGCGCTCACATGAGCATATGAATGTGGGGAAGGAATTCAAAGAGTTGCGCTTCAAGCTAAATCAATACCGCACAATAAGGAAAAAAGACGGAAAGTATATCCTAAATGCCATGTAGCCTCTCAAACATAGGTATGGATGTTATCATACCGATTCGCAAGACTTTATTTGATACTTGCTCATGACTTGTAATACCTATGAACCTAGAACTCTGATACCAACTTGTCACGACCCCAAATTCAACTAATCATGATGGCACCTAATCCAACCCGCTAGGTAACCAGTTAACATCTCTTAAATTTAATGATATTTATTGAGAGAAAAAATAATAATACAACTGCTTTTATACAACATGGATTGGTAGTACAAATCATGAGCTTCTAAGATTTAGATTTTTACACAACCGAATTGAAATAATTACCATATCTATTTGAAATGTAAATGAACAGAATTCGACTCTAATGCTACCAATGAAAAGGGATAGCCATAACTTGAATGCAGTTACATCTTGAAATCCAGCTCCAACTGTGTGCAGCAACATCAGCCTCAAACATCTGCATGCAAGGTGCAGAAGTGTAGTATGAGTACAACCGACCCTATTTACTCAAAAAATAACAAACCTAACCTTAGGTTGAAAGTAGTGATGAGATGGGACAAGGGCCAGAGTACAACTCCAATAACTAGCCACAACTCATAAAGATATAATAAAAACGGTACAAGAAAATACTTTACAAACACGATGCTCAACTCATTCACAATTACAGAAAATAGGCATGCTTTTCAAGTATAACTGTAAATCCCAAATCTTTCATCGAAAACAACAAGAACATATGAGTAAGTTTGAAAATTGTCAGTTTCCCCAAAAACCTTTCAACAATAAATAAGATGTTTCATTTTCAGATAGCAAGAGGAAAGTACATCTCTATGCCTACATGTCAATATGCATGTGAAATTATGAATGTCACCAAAATTGGGTAGCGTGAGCAAATGCATCTCTATGCCTGCATTTTATGTACGCATGACAAATACAATGCACCTTAGTTATGAACTCAGGTACTCACACTCTCAGAGTACTCAATCTCACTGTCTTGTATTCTCACTCACCATGCTCAATACTCAACACATTCAGTCACTCAGTACTGTATAGGGCAGATCCAGCCCAAGGCAGCTCCAACCCAGATATAAATAAATCCAGGGCAGACCAGCCCAATCATAAATAAATCCAGGACAGTCCAGCCCAATGCAAAGGAATCCAAGAAGATCCAACCTAAAAATCCATTGCAACTGCGCCCACTGTGGATGTGTAGACTCCGGAGGGACTGATCCAGCCCAAGTGCTATAATAAGCCAAATCCTGACACGAATCAATAAAGCCCACTGCGGTAAGCAACCCAAACCCATAAATATCACTCAACACAGGCCCTCGGCCTTACTTAGTCGCCAATTTTTCCAGTCTCTCGGGCTCACAACACTCATGCTAAGTATCCCTAATCAATGATACGAGATGTGACAATATTTGATAACAGAGACGAGATATGACATTTAATGATGAATGCGATTTAGCACATAATTGCAATTAAGCAAATAACTCAATAGCAAATAAGGACCACTACGGGTCCTTATCGTACCGGCATATAGCCTAAACATGATGTCTAGCATAAATTACAGCTCAAGTGATCTAACACATAGTACAGTAAAAATGTTCAGATAAGATAGCTGCACAGTTCCATGGAATTGACTAACTCACAATTCACACGGTGCACACACACACGCCCGTCACCTAGCATGCGCGTCACCTCAACATATATCTCATAACACGTAATAAAGGGTTTCATACCCTTAACACCAAGTTTAGAAGTGTTACTTACCTCAAACACGCCAAATCATTTATCGAGCATGCAAAGCGATGCTCCAAAAAGCCATCTCGCGCATACCAACCTCTGAATGTCTCAAAACTAGCCAAAAGCAACTCAAATAAAGCTTAAGGCAATTCCAAATGATAAAGGTTGAATCTTTAATCAAAAGTCCAAAGTCAACCAAAGAGTCGAACCCAGGCCCATGCTTCGAAACCCGATGAAACTCAAAAAATCCAACAACCCATTCAATTATGAGTCCAACCATACTAATTTCACTCAAATTCGGCTCCGAAATGATGTTCAAAACTCAAAAATTCACTCTATAAAACTTTAGATAAAAATCCCCAATTTCTCTCTTGAAGTCCTCAATCAAATGCTAAAAACAAAGATAGATTCATGAAACAAAATCAAAACCAAGTAGAGAACACTCACCTCAATCCATGTGGTGAAAATCACTTCAAAAATCATCTCAATCTGAGCTTCGAAGCTCCGAATTTGCTAAAATGCCTGAAAACTCCGAAATAGAATACTTTATAATCACTGGGCGAATTAATAAATTGCAATTGCTCAAATACCCTCATGATCACGAAGAAGGAAAAAGCACTACCCTAGAAAATGCCATATGCGATCACAGCAATAGCCTCGTGAACATGATACAGAAAGCTCACAAAACTATGCGATCGCGGGAACAACATCGTGTACGTGAAGAGGAAACCTGCCTCCTAACTAGCTCAGCCTATAACACTATGCGAACGCATAGAAGCAGTTGCGAACGCGATTAAGACCAGCCCCCTCCCTATTCGAACGAGTTCATACTCACGCAAACATGGAGAGCAAATTTCATAGTAGACAAAACACCGTTCGCGATCGCGGACAAACCATCATGATCGCGAAGAATGCCGGAAGTAGCAGGTAACAACAGAAAACCAGCAATGCAAAAACCATTTGAAATGATCCGAAATACATCCGAAACTCACCCGAGCCCATCGGGACCCCGTCCAATTATACCAAAAAGTTCCATAATATAACACATACCCACTCTAGGCCTCAAATCACACGTAACGACATCGAAACAATGAATGGCACCTCAATTCAAACTTAAATGAACTTGAACTTTCAGCTTCCAAAACTCGCGCCGAAACATAACAAATCAACCTGGAATGAACTCAAATTTTGCACACTAGTCCCAAATGACATAATGAAACAATTCCAATTCCTTGAACTCCAATCTGAATCCGATATCTCCAAAGTCAATTCTCAGTCAAACTTATGAACTTTCCAAACCTTCAAATTTTCAACTTTTGCCAATTAGCGTCGAAACCTTCTAGAAACATACAAATATAAATCCGTGCATATGCCCTAGTCCAAAATCACCATCCAGACCTAACAGAACCATAAAAACTCTATTTCGGGGTCAAATTCACAAAAGTCACACTTGGTCAACTCTTGCAACTTAAAGCTTTAACAATAAAATTTATTTTTCCAAATCAATTCCAAATAACCTGAAAACCAGAACCGACAATTCACACAACGCAAATATATCATACGGAGCTACTCATGCCCTCAAACTATCAAGTAAAGTGTAAATGCTCAAAAGGACCGGTCGGGTCGTCATAATTTTATCTTAAACATGATGTAATATGCATATTTATAAGACTATTAAAATTTATAATCTTAAATATATTATAATATTCATGTAAAAATAAAAACTTCTTCTTAAGGGATAGTTAATTTGGTTCAGGGGATTAACAATTGTAATCTTGCGATAAAATTCGGAATCATTTTATTGTGTCCTTAATTGTTTTTTTTTTGTTTCCATTACAAGGGATTCAATGTTTAGTTATACCAAAAGAATCTTTGAATATGCTTGGAAAAGTTGTTTCAAGTCAAAAGCGTTAACCTCTTTCAAATTAGTTTGATCAGTTTATGTTCAAGGTGATTTCGTTCTGAAAAAAAATGATTTTTTTAATGTAAGATTTTCTTCACACATTGACACACGTTGTTGCTTGCACTGCCCTCAAATTTTCAATGAAATTTTGCTTATTCAGCTTTCTTTTACAATTCGTGGATCACATCTTTTTGAGATTTTGGGCTTGTAAATGGTTTTGATATTTGTTAAATATATTATTCCTTGCGTCCTATTTAATATGACAGAGTTTGGATTACTGTGTACCCGTAAAACGATACGATTGAATTTATACGTGGTCTATAGACAAGTGAATTAATTTGATCATGATAAATGAATAAGACAAAAATGTAAGGCTTAGCGGTAAAATCAAGATCAGACGATAGAAATCTTGAGCCTGGGAACAGAACATCCGAAGGCAGTAAGAATAATATAAATAAGCAAGAAAGTAAAATGTTATTAAGCTTTGAACAAAGTCTAGTGTATGCTTGTCAGAAAATTCGTCCCCTTATAATGATGGTAGAGCTCACTATTTATAGTTGCACCTAGGAAACAAGGTCCTAGGATCAAGCCCCTCGTACATGACAATTATGGGGACCATTGAAGAATGTGTAATGGTAGGCAGTGAAGGCCATATTCTTTGTAACGGGCCATGTACTTAATGCTATACAATATTCTTTATTGAATGCTACCGGGTGACAGACATTTATTTCACCTTTATGAATATCATTATCTCCGGTAACAAATGAGATCGTTGCCTTTAGACCCGACTATCTCCTGTCTTCGACTCCACGTGTCGCTTTCTCATGCAATCATCAAATATTAACATATTTTACCTTATACAGATAGTTCCCCTACTTGCCGCTGGCATAACTTTGTGTCACCGGGAAGTTGGTAGAGATACCTTTTTTGGCAGAAAACTCTCTAATCCCCCCTGAGAAGATTTTGAAGGTTAATTAGACGCATGTCTCTCCGCATTTAATGCCCCGAGCACGCGTCTTTAACATCCGTTTTTCCGGTTATCGAGGTAATTATGTCCACGATTTTAACCGCATATTCCTTTACATATACGCATCAAACTTCTTCATTTACACTTTATAATTCTCCAAACTTTCTCAAACTCTCTTTAGTCAACTCATACTTTGTCTTCAACCTTTCTTTAGCCTTCTTCTTCTTCAGAGAAACCCTTCCTTTCTTTATGATAAAAATGGCTTCTTCTTCCAGAAACCCTTGTTCATCAAAAAATAACGGTAAAGCTGATTATGATACTCCTTCTACGGTGAGCACCATCGTCCCAATAAGTCTTGTCACAACTAAAGGGTTCAAAGAGTAGTATCTTTCCACTAACCCTAGTATGTGGGCAGTTGGCATGTACCCTTCTTCCATCTGTCCTTCCAGTATTCCTGATGTGAAGGAAGACTACCTTTGAAAAGATTTAGACATTATCGCTCCTGATCTGGCGGAGCGTATAACCTTATCCAAGAAGGGTTTCACGTATATTTATACGTGTCCCTTCACTTTGGGGTCGTTCTCTTTGAGTGGGGAGCTTGACTCCATTATTGTTGAGTTTGGCATCTGTTCCCAGGTATGCCTGGCACAAGTAAGTCTTTTGTGTGGAGGACGGTCGCTTATCTTCGGTGTTTGTTCCAGGAGATCAGAGAGGAGCTAACCCTTGTTCGATTAATGAACCTTTATTCCTCTAAGATTTTTCGTGGGGAAATAATAAATTTCAGCAAACGTGGCCACCATGCTTTGTTAGCCAGCATGGATGATGACAATGACCGTGGTTGGATGGAATGGTTTGTTGCAGTTGTTTCCTGGGAAATCATTCTGGCCATGACTTTATCCTTTCTGGAATTGTGGAATCGTACTTGTAAATTCATCGTTCGTTTCTTCTTCTAGATAAAGATCATCCCATGCTGTTACCGATTCCTCTTATTTCACTTGTTTCAGTAACTTGGTGGACACCACCTAGGGTTGATGTTTTGGACCAGTGGATCCAGAAAATTTTGGATGTCACTGCGTTCGAGATCCGCACGTGGCGAGAACTGGCCCTTAAATATGGGTGGAAAGCCAAACATCATGGTAAGCCGAACACGTCTTGTTTTTACCTTTTGCATAAGGAAGTTGATTAACCTTTCTCTACTATTGAATTCAGGTCTACCCTAGGGCTCAGTTGTCATCCCTGAGGAGGATGTTTCGGCTAATCATGCTGATGCGGTAAGGCCGCTATAGGAAGCTTTTACCTGAACAGGTGTCTCTAGGCCTGCTTATGGTGCAAGTGCTTCTTCTTGGAGTACCCAGCCACAGAACAAGCAACAAAAAAGGAGACGTTCCTTCGCAGTCGAGGGAAGAAATAAAAAGGCAAGAAATGTCGTGCCTGAGTCATCTTCAGATGTTGTGGTGTTGAGTTCCGTGCTGGAGTCGGCCGTAGATACCATGGTGATTGACGATGATGGAGAAGCTAGCATTTGTGGAGCCTCTCTACATAGAAGAAGATGACCTTCATCAGCTCAACAGTAAGCTTAATCTGTTGAGTTTATTACTCTAATTGAGGACGATGCGTTGGCACTCTGGGGGAGTATGATATCGTGGAAAATGCTAACTCATGCTTCTGCATCCCAGTTTTTGTGCTCGGTAACGTGAGTCTAAGTACCGAGTCCCTTCCATCTTTTATTGATGAGCAACCAACAACCAGCGTTGCATTTGCCGCAGTCACTTCTCAAACTACAATGTCATCTACTTTATCTCCTTTTGCACCAGCTCTACCTTCTCCACCAGCAACTGCCACATCATCTGCACTAACTGCAGTTGCCTGAGATGGTGATATTTTTCCTCCCAAGTCCCCAGTTCATGGGAATTTTGGGAATAACAATTCAGCCCCCTCTGAAGATCTCCAAATAAGGAAAAGCGTCACTCTTTTTGTTTCCATCGGATGCCATCTGTTATCCTGGCTGGTGGAACTTACTAACTAGCTGAATCCTTTGGCTTCCGAGAAAGATTGGAATAAATTGCAAACTCTCTTGGAAGAGTGTTTGTTAAATAATGCCATGCATAATGCAACGGCGGTATAGTCATCATTTTATCGGTTGTTTATTTTATCTTTATTATGGTAGGTTTTTGAGTTTGCATTTTTATTTTGCAAGCCAATTTCCTTTCTTCCAAGGGCATTCAAAGGCTGATTCATGATAAAGAGGAACTTACCTGCGATCCGGATGAAATTTTGGCAGAGCGAGATCAAAACATTGCTTGCCTCTCAGAATTAGAAGCATGAGTTGTTGAGGCCGTAGAGTTGGAGGCTCGGTTGCAGCAAAGTAAGCAAAAATTATTGACCCTTGGCCAAGATACCGCACAGTTAAGGGTACAATTTGAAGAAGCTAGGACCAAATGGGTTAAAGTCCAAAATGCTATTCTTGCTGCATCCGATTGTGAGGCTTGCCTCAGTAGAAAGATTGAATAATTTAGAGGAAACCTTAAACTCCAAAACTGGATAAATAGTTGCCACCGAGGAGAAGTATGCCCGTTTGGAAGAGAGGCATAAGAAGGTCATTGAGCACAATAAAGTTTTTAGCTTAACTATTCATGACCTTGATGTCAGCTTCCGGGATACCAGATCTGCGCGGGATAGCCTTTCTACCGAGGTTGACCAATTTAAAGTAGAACTTCAGCACCGAGCGTCTTACCTCATTATTCAAAAGATATATTCTATGTACAACATCAGAAGAAAAAACTTGGAAGAGGCCAAAATGGGTTGCATTGACTTTGATGCCAAAATTGCTAAGCCCTGTGAGCTGGAGATAACTGCCCGAAGGGGCCTTCCAGTTCTGCCTGATGCTATCAACTATTTTGATTCTGGTTTTGAGTTCTTCAGGACTGAAGAACAACCGAAAGGTAACGGCGCAGAAGCCCAAAATGATGAAGGCCAAGATGTTGAACAGGCAGCAGATCCACCCACTTCTCCTGGGGGTGTAGATGTTTTTCTTCCTCTATTTCTAGAGATGCGTCAACTTAGATTTTGCTTTCTTTTCTTTCTCATGTTTTTGTACTTGTGCTATTTGTCACGTTTATTGTGAATAGAAGCATCTTTTCGTTCAAGTATCGTGCAATTTTTTCTCTTTGCATATTTGTCGCTTAAGTATTAGCGCAAGTTGTGCTCTTTGCATCCTTTTCATTTAAGTATTCTCATTAGTTTTCTGCATCGAAATATCGGAAGCTTCGGGTATAATTTTCCTCGGTAGAATTTGCATTCCGGGCATAGGTTCTTCCAAAATCAACCCTTTAAGATGAGGGTTTCATAAGAGAGGTCCCTCATTACGGCACTAGCATTTGAAGTACTTGTTTAGCTTTCAAATAATAAAATCAATTCATCGTTCAGATAAGAAACAAGATAACAATAAAAGGACTTTACTTTATTCCTTCCCTTTTCAAAAGTAGATAATCATTCCCTTGTGCTAAAAAGAAAATTCCATTTCTTGTGGCTAAATTGTACAACTTGTTTCTATGGGGCTGGTCGCGCAGTCCGTGGTCCTTATAATATAACTATGTTTTCGGGTTTTGTAATCCGGTCGATGTGGCATTCATTATTGTTGTATTTTCATATCATCCCCCACCCTAGTGTTCGAATATGAAGAATGCAAATTTGAACACTGGAAGTTTTGCACCTTTGAGGATTCCACTAGTGAATTGCTAGATAATCTTTAGTTCGATGCAAAACTTCACTTCCCTTTAGGAATTTAATTTTAGCCAAAGATTATCTAACAATCACCCAGTGGCTTACACTTACGAACAGTCGGGTAATCTTTGTTCGGCAACAAACTTTACTTCCTAGTAGGAACTTTGCTATCGAGAAAAAAACTATCTAACCGCTCAGTAGTGGTTCTTTACTTGTGTGCCTTGTCATTTAAAGGTCTTATTTTTACTGCTGAAGATTCCTTTGTAGTATGCTTTCCATTGTTGCCTCATTAAAAACCTTGCCAGAAAAACCCAATTGGGAAAAAAACTGAACGAATTAAAAAAGAGTGCAGCATATACTTTCAGTACAAGTGAGGCTCATCAACAATAGTATCTCTTTGAGGTGTTCCACATTTCAATTGATTGGCAAATTTTCTCCATCTTGATTTTCTAACTCGTATGAACCGTTCTCGGTGACAGTTGAAACTTGGTTGGGGCCTTCCCATGTTTTACCTAGCTTCCCTGCATTGATCTTTCGGGTGTTCCGAATTACTTTCCTTAAGACCAAGTCTCCTACTTTTAAATAACAAAGGATGGCTCTTCGATTGTAATATCTTTCTATTCTATGCATTTGGGATGCTATCCTTATATATGCCAAGTCCTTACATTCATCGAGCAGCTCCAAATTGACTAACATTACTTCATTATTTGCTTCTTCATTTTCTCGGGAATATCTTAAGGGCTTCTGCCCCGTACATAAGAGAGAAAGGAGTATCCCTCGTGCACGATTTGGCTATTGTTCAGCATGCCCATAGTACACCTGGCAGCTCTTCGCACTATTTATCGTTCGTTGCTTCCAATCTGTTTTTGAGATTTTGTATAATCACCTTGTTGGTTGATTCTGCTTGGCCGTTTGCTTCAAATGATAGGGTGATGATGTGATCCATTTGATTTTCAAGTCTTCAAGGAACTTTGTGATTTTTGCACCTATAAATTATGGCCCATTGTCGCATGCTATCTATTTTGGTATCCCAAATCTGCAAATTATATTCTCCCATAAAAAATCTACCACTTCACATTTTTTGATCTTTTGATAAGGACATGCTTCAACCCACTTAGAAAAATAGTAAGTTAAAACAAAAAATATCTTACCTTACCGGGGACCGGGGGTAGTGCTCTGACGATATCTATTCCCCACTTCATGAATGGCCATGGTGAATAAACTAAGTGCAATGGCTCTACCAGTTGATGTATCAATGGTGCATAGTGTTGACATTTATCATACTTTTGAACATAAGCTTTGGACTCTTTCTCCATATGGGGCCAATAGTATCCTGCCCTAATTAATTTTAACACGAATCCGCGCCTGAGTGATTTCTATAGATCCCTTAGTGGAATTCTCACATAACATAATTATATTCGAAAGCTCCTAAACATCGGGCCAATGGGTCTCGGAAAGATCTTCTGTACAGTTGACCCCCCTTAAAGTTGTATCGAGCTACTTTAGTGTGAAGTGCCCAAGATTCCTTAGGATCTTCAAGTAATTTTCCGTGCTCGAGATAGTCAACAATCTTGTTTCTCCAGTCCCAGACCAAATTGGTCACGTCTACCTCATAATAGCTATCCGCATCTAATCCCAAATGCACAAGTTGTACTACCGTGCCAGAGTCCGATCCCTTCATCTTTGTGGATGATCCAAGGTTGGCTAATTCATCTACTTTGGCATTATCTTCCCTCAGGCTATGCGTAATTGACCATTCTCGGAACCGAGTGAGCAGAGCTTTGAGTTTCGTTACATATTGTTCCATGCATTCCTCTTTGGCTTCAAAGATTTAGTAGACCTGATTTTCTACCAATTAGGAGTTGCATCTAATTTCTATGACCTCGGAGTCCAGTCCTCGGGCCAATCTGAGTCCTGCAATAAAAGCTTCATACTCCGTTTCATTGTTAGTCAGAGGAACAGTTCTTATGGCCTGCCTTAGGGTTTGTCCCGAGGGCGTGGTTAACACTATGCCAAGACCGGGCCCTTTCACATTGCAAGATTCGTCTATGAACAAGGCCCAAACTGCAAATGTCGATTCCGACACCATTATTGCTGCTTTTGTAGCCAAAGGTAAAAGACACGAATAGAAATTGACCACAAAGTCGGCCAAAACTCTTGACTTAGTTGCAGTCCTGGGTTTATATTCTATGTCAAATTTGTTCATTTTGTTGGCCCCTAACTAAGAGTTCAGTTTTATGAAGAATATTCTGCAAGGGGAAAGTGGTCACCAAGCTATCGGGTGACATTGGAAATAAGGCCTTAGCTTTCTGGTGTCAACTATGGGGGCTAAGGCCAATTTTTCCAGATGTGGGTAGCAAGCTTCTACTTTTGTCAAAATTTTACTTACATAATAAATAGGAGATTGTGTACCTTCATCATTGCAGAGTTAAACAACATTTACCGCTACCTCCGAGATCACTAAGTAGACTAGTAGTTGTTCGCCTTCCTCCGGCTTTGACAATAACGAAAGATTTAACAAGTAACTTTTCAGATCCTTCAAAGCTTGCTGGCATTCTAGTGTCCATTCAAAGTTATTCTTCATTTTGAGAAGTGCAAAGAAATAATGGCATTTTTTTGAAGACTGGGAAATGAATCGGCTCAAAGCAGTCAGTCTCCCCGTTAGCCTTTGAACGTCTTTTACGCATAATAGCTGCCCCGAGATTCTTCGATGGCTTTAATTTTATAGAGGTTAACCTCGATCCCCCTTTGCGACACAAGGAAACCTAGGAACTTACTGAAGTTGACCCCGAACACACATTTCTTGGGGTTAAACTTCATGTTGTGTTTCATTGAGATATCAAAGGTCTTTTGCAGGTGTTTCAGATGATAATCTGCATTCAAAGACTTAACCAACATATCATCTTTGTAAACTTCCATAGTTTTCCCTATTTTTTTCTCAAATATTTTGTTTACGAGCCATTGATAAGTGGCTCCGGCGTTCTTTAGCCCGAAAGGCATCACATTGTAACAATATATGCCAAAGTTCGTTATGAACAAAGTTTTTTTTTCTGATCCTCTAGGTTCATCTTGATTTGCTTGTACCAGAGTATGCATCGAGAAAACTCATTAACTTGTGTTCGGCCGTCGCATCAATAATTTGATCAATGTTTGGAAATGGAAATGAGTCTTTTGGATACGCCTTATTTAAATCCTTATAGTCTACGCACATACGAAACATATTATTCTTCTTCGGAACTACTACTACATTGGCTAGCTAATCACGATGCTTAACGTCTAGGATTGAAACGATATCAAGCAAGCGAGTTACCTCTTCTTTGACAAATTTGTTTCTGACCTCAGCAATATGATATTTTTTCTGTCTTATCAGAAGGATTTTAGGATTTAGGCTTAGTTTGTGCACGACAACTTATGGCGGGGTACCTGTGATATCCGCATGCGACCATGAAAAGAAATCAACAATAAGTTTAATAAATTCAATAAATCCAGACCTGAGCTCGAGGTGTAGTTCTGTCCTTAATTGGAACTTCCTCTCCAAGAATTTTTCGAACAATGCGACTTCTTAGGGTTTTCTGCTGTGGATTTTTTTACATCTATTTCTTCTGGTACTTGAAAATATTTTGGTACCTGATAGGATTCTGACGACTCCTCCCCCCGGTTGACTTCGCTCGGCTTGGGAGCAGGTGCCGGTTCTTGTAATTTCTATGCCACATGCTCTTTCCGTTTTCTACTGGAAACTTATATCACACTCATCTCTCTTGTTGTCGGTTGGTCACCTCTTACTTGTTTAATTCCCTTGGGAGTTGGGAGTTTTAACAACTAGTGATATGGTGATGGCACAACCTTCATTTTGGGCAACCATGGTCTCTCCCTAGGATAATATTATAGTCCATATCACCGTCCACCACCGCAAAAAGGGTCGTCTTCATCACCCCTTTGGGATTCGTGGGCAGCAAGATCTCTCCTCCGGTTGTCACATTTGCTAGGTTGAACCTGGTGAGGAGTTTTGTGGCCAGAATGATGCTTCCAATGAGCTTGGCTTGCTCCAACACATTCCATTGGATGATGTTGGCCGAGCTTCCTAGGTCCACCAAAACATGTTTAATTTTATAATCTAAGACTTTTAAAGAGATTACCAATGCATCATTGTGCGGCAACAGCATGTAACGATCTGACCGGTTGTTTTGATTATTAGCGTACTGTTCGGTGGCTTAAGTTCTCGAGCAGCTTCATATTATGTATTATGACTTGCGTGTGTAGTCGAGTTAGGATTTCGAATAATTTGGGATTGATTTGGAATAAGGATTCTTGCTTTAGAAGTTTAAGCAGTAAGAGTTGACCGAAGTTTGACTTTTGTGTAAACAACTTCGGAATGATGTTTTGATAATTGAATAGTTTCATATGATGATTTTGGACTTAGGCGTGCATCCAGATTTAGATTTGGAGGTCCATAGGTTTATTTGATGCATTTCGGGAAAAATTAGAAAGTTGAAGGGTTGGAAGGTTGGATCGTGAGTTAAATTTATTGATATCGGGTTCGGAATTTGATTGTAGGATTTAGTGCATCCGTTATATCATTTCGGGCTTGCATTCAAAATTTGACGTCATTCCAAGTTAAATTGATATGATTCGGCGCGAGTTGTAGAAGTTGAAAGTTCACTAAGTATGATTTGAGGTGCAATTCGTAGTTTTGATGTTATGTGATGTGATTTAAGGCCTCGAGTAGGTCCGCATTATGTTATGAAACTTGTTGGTAAATTTCGACGGGACCTTGGGGCCTTGGATGTGTTTCAGATTGGCTGCGGGCTATTTCTTTATGCTTTTGAGTTGCTGGTTTCTAGTGCTGCTGTTGCACTTCGCGATCGCAAAGATGAAGTTGCGATCGCAAAGTGATTCTAGGAGCTCAGTATTTTTGTTCAATGCGGTCGAACAGTATGCACGCAATCGCGAAGGTCCAATTTGATGTATTCCGCATTCGCGATGTGTCTTCCATGTTTTCATAGAGATAGAGCTCGAAGGGGAATCAGGATTTGTTCTTCGCATTCGCATCAGTTGGTACGTGATCGCATAAGAGGATGTTGTTGTGAATTGCGTTCGTGGCTATGTTTGCATGTTTGTGGCTGTGTTTACGTGTTCACGTAAGGTTATTTTTGGAAGCCTTCATTTTTCTTCTTTGCGATCGCGATGAATGTTCCGCGATCGTGATATGTAATATCTAGGCTAAATATAAAGGTATTCTATTTTGAGGGTTTGACCATTTTTATCATATCTTGAGTTGTAGGTCTCAGATCTGAGCGATATTTTAGGGATATTTCACGTGTTGGATTGTGGTAAGTGCTCTTTATCCAATTTTGACTTTGTTTCATGATTTAATCTTTGTTTCAATCATAAATTAGTGGTTCGAGTTGGGGGAAAATAAAAAAATTTATAAAAACTTTCAAAATATAAAATAAGGATTTGAAGGCCGATTAATATTGAAATTTGATAACTTTGGTATGGTTGGACTCATATCAGAGTAGGTGTTTGAATTTTATAAATTTTGTCGGGTTCCGAGGTGCAGGACTGAGGTTGACTTTTTAGTTTTAATTAAAGGTCAAAGCTTTCATATCCAGAAATATTTCCTATGAGTTTTATTTATGATATGAAGTTATTTTTTGCTAGATTTGAGTAGTTCGGAGGTTGTTTCACTCGATAAGGTCATTTTAGAGTATCGATCTAGCTTCTTTGAGGTATGTATCTTGCCTAACTTCGTGTGGGGGAACTATCCCTTAGGATTTGAGTCATTTGTGCTAATTGGGTCATGTGAACGCCGAGTACACGAGGTGACGAGTACGTGCTCGGACTTATTTGTACAAATTTGACCGTTAAGGGCTCTTAGGTTCTTATGTTCATTAGATATGAAGTTGTTTTATCATGTAAAATCCCCCATTTACTAAATTCATCCTTACGTGTATTATTTGGAATTAATTGATTCATATTCTACCCTTGTTGCCAATTAAACTCTTATGTGCCTTAATTGAAGTTGTTGCCTCTTTTATTGCCATATTGTCTTTTTCGTAATTGGTTAACCTTAATTGAAATTATGTTGTCTATTTTGAAATTGCTTAACCTTAATTGAAGTTATCGTCGTCCTTTCCGTAATTTGTTTAACCTTAATTGAAGTTTTGTTATCCCCTTCATTGTTGACTTATCCTTATTTGAAATCATTGGTTCATGCTATCTCTCTTATCGTCGAGTAGTACCTATGTGGAATCAATGTTGAACATTATCTCTTCCCTTGTTGAGCTATTCTCGTTGAGACCATTATTCCCTGTTGGGTCTTTCTTTGTGAGCTCGTTCGTCCGATTCTTTGTGTTCTATCGTTATTGTGTTTATTTACTTATCGTACTTTCGTGTTAATGTTGTTGTTGCTGTTGTACTCATTGTTGTTGAGTCGAGAGCTATGTGTGGTTCTTGTATTTAAACTATTACGAGGAGATGTTGTGGAATACGGGCATATGTGGTGGAAGTCATTTTATTATGTCGTTATGTTTTTGGCATGCGTGGTATTGTTAAGAGGATTGTCAGGGCATTCGAACGTGAGTTGTCCGTGCTTTTGTTATTATTAATATTTGCACATAAGGTGTGATAAGGCGGGCTATATATGTGGGTTTGCATATGTGGCAAGTCAAGGTGGGAATATTATTATGCACGTGCGGCGAGACAAGGCGGACATTTGCCTTATTGTTGGGCTCGTGGCGAGACAAGGTGGACTATGTCAAGAATGATTTGTGATGAATGTGATGGCCTGAGGACATTGTTATTGAAAATAATTGTGTAGTGGTGTGCCTACTTTGTGTGAGTTATACATTTTACATTTGTGGCAATTGTTTCCTATGTTCCCTTCCTTGTCTCTACTCTTAGTTGTTGACTTGAGTTGTGATGGAACACTTGCACAGGTATACACATAATTAAGCACCCATATTGGTTTAAGAAGATGAATCCGGTTGTTATTGACCATTTACATGTAATCTTGTTACTTGCCTTATGTGAAAGAGTTGTTCTATTGGCACGTGACTTGTCCGTGCAGTCATGAGTCATTGTTATTGTTGTCATGTGAGTGGTCTATGCGGATATTAGATATTTTCACTCTCTTGGGACGTGATTCAGCCGTGCGGTTATGAATTGTAATGTGGGCACGATATACCAAGTGATTAGGGTTCACAAAATGGGACCTATCATATGTGACTATGAGGTGAAGTACCTCGAAAAAATCCTTGAAAAAATCTTGTATGAAAGTGGTTGCTCTTGTTGAGTTGTTACTTGTTTTCTTTACTTGGTTTTACCAAACTTAAAACTTTATTCAGCTTACCCCACGACATTATTACCTATTTGTTCCTTGATGCTAATTGTTGCTCTTAGTTTCCTATTCGAAGCATTGTTTTTTTATTGTTATCATGCTTAGCTCTACATTGATATTTCCCGCTATTAGTTCCACATTTACACTTGTACAGGTTATTATGTCAAGTAGGTATCTTGATTGTTCCTCGTTAGTACTCCACTGAGGTTAGTCTTGATACTTACTAGATACAGCCGTGGTGTACTCATGCAACGCTTTCTGCACATTTTCGTGAGAAAATCCCCTCTGTACCAGGATCCTATTTTACAAATTCCTCCTTGCTTGGATCACCGATTGTTATTTTAGCAATATGTTAAATTAGGTGTTGAGGGATCGGAGCACCTCAGAAAGTTTCTCCAGGTCCCAGTATCCTCCTTGCATAAATTCTTTCACATTTATTTTAGCATAAATAGGTTTGTTATTACAAAGTTTTGCCAAAGCCCCCTTTCCAGTCCAATTATCCCACCAAAAGTTGCTTCCCTCTTCATGGAGCTTCCATATAATATGTTGTTCAGCTTTATCTCTTATTTGCATCAGCTTCCTCCAGCTATTCAACTGAGGAGACATGTTAGATTTGGCTACTAGGTGTACTCTTAAGCAATATTTTGCCATGACAAATGATAAGCAATGAGACTGTTGTGTTCTCAAATTCCACCACCTTTTGTAAGCAAAACTGTCACTGGTTTCCTCCAACAATCTGATCCCAATTCCCCCTTCTTCCTTGTTGCAACATAGGTTACTCCATGAGCTCCAGTGATACATTGGTTTATAACTATCAACCCCCCAAAAAAAATTAGCCAGAAGTCTTTCAATTAACTTGAAAGTATGCCACAACCCAAATTTTCCTCCATAGGCTGTCGTGACAGCACCTACTCTTTAAGACTAGGTAAGCCTAACAATTTACGAAAAAGAATTGAAATATAACTAAACCTCAACATTTAATAGATAATATATAAATAAAAACTTCTGCTCGACATGTACAAGTAAAAATCCACAGCTCAGAGTATAAATAACTCCCGAAACTCGGTAGTAACAAGCCACAATCTTTAAGGAAAGAACTAAATGCCTTAATACATCAAAGTCTAAGAGAATAAAGAAAAGATAACATAATAAAGATAGAGGTGGACGCCGAGGTCTGTGGACACTGGCAGACACACCTTGAAGTCTCCAAATAGCAGCACACACTCTACTGATATGGGGGCTGGTAGGATGTACCTGGTTCTACACACAAAACATGTGCAAAAGTGTAGTACGATTACACCACAACGGTACCCAATAAGTGTTAAGCTTATCCTCGGTAGAGTACTGATGAGGTCAAGTGAGGGACCTACTGGAATATAAGAAATAAGACAGAAGGTAAAATGATACAAAAAGGAGTGGCAGGTAAATGAAATAGTAAGAATGAACGGAAAGCAATAACTCAGGAAAAACATGAAGGCAATTACAACACGTAAGGAAAATAACATCTTACAAGTTAAGGAACAACAACAATAGACAACACAACAAAAAATAGGAAAATCAACAGGAGCACTCCCGAGGTACCGCTAAAAGAAAATATGCAACAAAGGCTATCCCGAGGTAGCTCCTCGTAGTTCCGAAAGTAAATATGCAATACGGGCGCTCTCCAGGTACCGCCTCGTAGTCCTAAAAGTAAATATCTCACAGCGGCATGACAGAAACCTTGTTCTACAGTATCACTCTGCACAAAAGAAACTTCTGCTACAACCAACCAATCCTCACAACAACAATCACAAAAGTCGACACGCAATAAATACAATAATGATGTTACAAGCAAGGAAATCCTACAGCTAAAGAATAAATATGAAATCAAGGGAAAACAGGTAATTCAACTATGCATGTTGTACAAATTGCAACTGAGAGATGAAACATGTAGACATGTAAGATTAGACTAAACATGAAGACTACACATATTGGAATAACTCAATTAAGATATAAACAAGATACTATTTAGCCCATGTATGCAATTGTCACCTCGTGTATACGGCACTCACATATCACAAATTGTTACGACAGTACCAAATCCTAAGGGAATTTCCCTCACATAAGGTTAGATAAGTCACTTACCTTAAACCAGGCTCAATAAGTCAAAGAATGTCTTTCCCTCGACTTCCCGACTCCGAATGTCCCAAATCTAGCTAAAAGAATTTTTCATACTGTAAATATAACTATAAGAAACTAATTTAAGAAACTAATCTAATTAATGAAATCAAGACCTTAACAAGAAAGTAGAAAATTGCTCGAAAAAGTCGACCCGGGCCCACGTCTTGAAATCGGGTAAAAGTCGTAAAATCCGAACACACATTAAACCGCGAGTCCACCCATACCAAAATTACTCAAATATGATACCAAAATCTAGATCAAAATCCAAAAACTTGGTCTAAGTACTTTCCTCCATTTTCCTCCTAATGTTTCACCCCAAATCACTAATTTAATGATAAAATTAATGACATAATTATGGAAATTAATCAAAACTAGGTAAGGATCACTTACCCCCAACAACCACGTGAAAATCTCTCCAAGAATCTCCTCTCACCGAGCTCTCAAATCAATTTTTGCGTTATGAACTCAAACACTCATTTTGAACATTTAAATCTGCCCAGGTATTTCCTTCTACGCGAACGCGGAAGCTTCCCCGCATTCGCAAAGCACAAAAACATCACTGTCTAAAATCCTCTTACGTGCACTCACGAACACGGAGCTTTCCCTATCTGACCCTTCGTGAACGCGTGCACCTCTATGTGATTGCATAGGCTAAAAGCCTGATGCCCAAATTGACCACTCCTCTACGCGAACGTGAAGTCCCTCTCGCGAATGCATAGACCTGAGGCTCCACGGCTTGGCGAATGTAGGGCGTTTATCATGAACGCGAAGCTAAAAATCCTAGCAACACTTAACTCCTCTACGCGAACACGAAAGCACCATCGCAAATGCATAGAAGGAAACCAGACACCAGCACAACTGAAGCTTCAGCCATCTCCAAGTCCAACTTCCAACCCGTTAACCATCTGAAATCCACCCGAGGCCCCCAAGACCTCAACCTAACCTACCAACATCATACAAACTTAGTGGAGCCTTCAAACCACATCAAATAACACCGAAAACATGTATCGCACTTCAATTCAACATATTGAAATTAAGAAAATTCCAACTTCAATAAACGATGTCAAAACCTATCAAATCACGTTCGATCAACCCCAAATTTTCCACAAAAGTCAAATTTGACATTACAGACCTACTTCAACTTCCAAAATTGAAATTCGATCCCTATATAAAAAAGTCCACTCCCAGTTAAACTTTCCGAAAATCCTCAAATTTTCAACTTTTGCCAAATAATGCCGAAATGACCTATGAACCTCTAAATCAACATCAATATGCACTCCTAAGACAAAAATTACCATACAGAGAGATATTAGAACATACTAAACTTCATTTCTAAGTCGTCTTCACATAGGTCAAACTACGGTCAACTCTAATAACTCAAACTTCACTCTTAGGGACTATGTATCCTATTCCACTGCAAAACTCTCCCGAACCCGACACCAAGAACCCCAACAAGTAAAGTAACCATAAATTGAAATAGAAGGAGTAATAAATAGGGAATTGGGGCTAATACTCTCAAAACGACCGGCAAGGTCATTACAAAGTACTTTTTGGGGGAGACAGTGCAGCAAGTGTATATGTGGTAATAGCTTGCAGAACATGCTTTATTAAAATTACTCCACCCGTATATGAAAGATACTTCACATGCCAACTAGAGAGTCTCTTTGTAATTTTACTGACTAAGTCATCAAAGTAGGCAATTCTCTTTCCTCCAACATACGACGGGCAACCCAAATAGGTGAAAAGGAACTGGTTGTGCTTAAAGCCTTTTTTGTCAATAATTATTTTACACCAGAGCTCTTTTCATATTTTCTCACCTACTTCATGATTAGTTAATCACCTTACTCTTCCCAGCACTAAATATGATAATGTCATCTGCCTAGGTCAAGTGATTACCATAGGGCTATTATTATTCATAGAGAAGGGAATGAACTCTGGATGTTCATGCAACTTGTTGAGTAACCTGGACAATACTTCAAAACTGAAAATAAAAAAAAAGGGGTAAAGTGAATCTCCCTACTTTAGGCCTTGTACTGAAGTGAAGAAACCCCTTCTTGAACCATTTATGATAATTGAATTCCACACTTAAGAAATCAATCTCCAAATAATTTTAGTCCACCATTCAGAGAATCCATACCTCGCGAGGAAGGTCCAAGAGGCCTATTATACGATTTAGCCATATCTAACATAATCACTACATTGCTCCCCCCCCCCCCTTCCCCCGCCCTTCCTGTTTGGTTGTGAAATTACATACACTATCTCCTGTGCCAGTAGCACATCATATGTAATCAATCTCCCCTTCACAAATCTACTCTAATTTTGAAAAATCATTTTAGGATGCAGTGGATTGAGTCCCTTGACAATACCTTAGAAATGATGGGCCTTAGCGCAGAGAAACTCGCAGGAGATGTCACCTTAGAAATCAACACCAGACATGTATGTGAAATGAATCTTGTAAGATTATGTCCATTAAAGAAGCTTTGAACAAAATTAACCACTTCACCCTTGATGATATTCCATCCATTTCTGATAAACATTCCATTAAATCCGTCCAGACTTGCAGAACTAGTTGCAACCATGTCAAAAACTGTTTCTTTGATTTCTTCTTCATCTGGATGTTGATAGGTAAATATTATCATATTTATTTATGCAATTGGGAATATAATCTATTAGATTTCTATCTACCACTGGAGCTGGTAGGTTAAAAAGCTTCTCAAAGTGTTTTACTGCTGCGTTGGATATTTTCTCATCCTCTTGTATCCATCTCCCCAGTGATTTTTAATTCTATGTATTTCAAATTTCTTCTTTTATCCTTTATAACATTATGAAAATATCTACTGCTAGAATCACCCTCCTCAAATTATTTGATTTGAGATTTTTGCTTTAGTAGAGCCTCCTACACTGACATGTATCTAACATACTCTGCCTGGCCTTTGTTAAGTTCTACCCTGGATTCCTCCTTGTTAAAATTAGAATCCTAATCCTCCACTCCATGTACAATAGCTTTCCATTCTTTAACTTTTTGATTTATGTCCCCTACTTCTTCCTTTGACCATGTGCTCATTCTTCTTCCTAAATTTTTCAATTTATGCTATAAAATCAACATTGGGTTGCCAGAATAATGTGTATCCCAGGATTCTTTAACAATTTCATAAAACCCTGCTTGCTCCACCCAAAAATCTAAGAACCTGAATTACTTAATGACTATCTCTTGATCATCATAGCATTTCAGCAGTAATGCCTTGGGGCCTGAGCATGTTCTATTGAGGTGTGTTAATACAATATTTTGGAACTTATGTAGCAAACTGGCATTAATGAGTATCCTATCCAACCGCTTTCAGATTCCCTTACTCGGCCTTCTATTATTACACCATGTGAAATTAGAAACTAAATCCAGCATCTTCTACCCCACAATCGCTCATACAGGTATCAAAATCAAAACTTGTGTATGCTCTATATGGTCTGCCTCCCATTTTTTCTACTGGTTCCAAAATGACATTAACACCCCCCATACATCACGATCCATCTGCCTGAGCATTCAAACTTTTCAAAGTATCCCAAAGCTCCCTTCTTTCACTATTTTTGCACTTAGCATAGACAACTTATATGTACCTACCATTTGTTCCAGTACCATTATTAATGTACAATGTAATATGTTAATCCTCGGTAGCTAGCACATTAGCATGTAGATTCATAGTTCAAAAATACCAAATCTGCCTTATCTCATTACTAAGATAGTGTTGAAAACCTAAAAACTTTTTGTGTCCTTCAATATTGTCTTTTCTTACAAATGGTTCAAAGACAACAACAAATTATATATTGTTAATAATGATCAGGCTTTTTAGCCTGTGTATTGCTTTTTTTTTATCTCACTCCTCTCATGTTCCAAAAAATTGCACTAATCATTGGGGTAAAGATAAAAATGTGTTTGTGTGCTCCCCTCATTCAAAGGGTTGGTCTTTTCTCCGATTCTTTTTCCCTTTTTCCTATGCCAGCACCTTCCACTTCTTTTCGATGATAAACCATATTTTTGTATGACTTCTTACAAATGGTCTCTTACAGGATCATCTGATTTACCTTATGAAACCTGCTGGTTTTTGGGGGAAGATGCCTTTATGAGGCCTTTTGCTACCTCCTCATCACTATTTATATTAATGTCCTCTATACGTTGTTGCTCAAATAATTCCACAGTAATGTCAATCTCTTTTTTATTTTTGATACCACAATCTAAACCGAAGGATATCTGAAGAATTTATGATTCGAACAATAGCTTTAAGCTAAGAAATGTAAGAGAGAAACATGGGAAGAAGATCGCAATTTTCATTATGAGAATAACTACTTTTGTACAGTATTAACTACCATTATATACTAGTAAAACTGTAACTAATTACTAACTAATTGCTAACTATAGTTAGTTTAAGCTAAACTCTAGATAACTTATACTCTACTACTCAACACATTTATACTCTCAACATCCCCCCTGAAGCTAGAGGATGTGAAGATGTTCTTCATCCCTAGCTTGGATAACAAATAGTTGTGCTGTATTTTTGCTCAGGCCTTTGGTGAGGATATCAGCTTGTTGATCAGCAGTATTGACATAGATAGTGTTGATCAATCCTAATTGGATTTTCTCACGTACAAAATGGCAATCGATGCCTATGTGTTTGGTCCGCTCATAAAAGACAGGATTGGCAGCAATTTGGATTGCTGACTTACTATCACAGTGAATGGGAACTGGACTTTACTGAACAATACCCAACTCATTAAACAAACTAATCAGCCAAATAATCTCTGCCACTGTTGATGCAAGGCTCCTATATTCTGCTTCGGCAGAACTTCTGGAGACTGTTGATTGCTTCTTAGATTTTCATGAAATAGGAGATTCACTAAATTTAACTAGATAACCACTTATAGATCTTCTAGTGTTGGGGCAAGCTGCCCAATCAGCATCACAAAAAGTTGTTAGTGAGCAAGAGCAATTAGCTTTCATCAAAACTCCTAGTCCAGGACAACTTTTGATGTATCTCACAACCCTGAGAGCAGCATCCATATGAGAAAACTTAGCACTATGCATAAACTGACTTAGTGTTTGGATATCAAATGAAATATTTGTCCTAGTGACTGTCAAGTATAGAAATCTTCCAAGTAGTCTCTGGTATGGTCCTGGATCTTCTAATAAAGGATCATCATATGTAGAGTTTGTATGTGAATCAAACTCCAATGTGGTTAGCTTGGCATTCAATTCCAAGGGTGAACTCATAGGTTTAAAACTCGATAAGCCCAAATCAGCAATTAACTCTAGGCTATATTTCCTTTGATGCATCAAGATCCCTTCCCTACTTCTGCCAAACTCAATCCCAGGAAATACTTCATCTCCCCCAAATCTTTAATCTTGAAGTTATCTTGTAATTATGATTTAGTCTCTTGTATTAGCTCTAAGCTGTATCCAGTGATGATAAGATCATCTACATATACAAGAACTACTACAAGCTGGCCCGAAGATTTCTTAATAAAGAGGGAATAGTCTAGGTGACTTTGTTGAAAGCCTGATGCAAGTCGTGCTGCAGTGAGTTTGATATTCCATTGTCTAGATGCTTGATTAAGTCCATATATTGACTTATGCAATTTGCATACTAATGACATGTTTTTACAGCCCACAAATCCTGGTGGGATATACATGAATACTTCTTCAGTCAAATCTCCTTGAAGAAAGGCATTGTACACATCCATTTGATGAATGGTCCAATGTTTAGCTGCAACTAGAGCAATCACACTCTTGACTGTCACCATCTTTACCACTGGTGAAAATATTTCTTGATAGTCCAACCCCTCCTTTTGATTGTATCATTTAGCTACAAGTCATACCTTAAACCTCTCAACCTCTCCTGTTGCTTTGTATTTGATCTTGTAAACCCATCTACATCCTATAACTCTCTTTCCAGGAGGCAGTGGTACTATCTCCTAAGTCTTGTTATCCTCAAGTGCCTTTATTTCTGCCTACATTGCCTCAATCCATCTCTTGTCTTTTGTAGCTTCATAGTAACTATTAGGCTCATGTTCTGAAGATAAATGAGACAAATAACTTTGATACTTGTGTGATAGTTGATTATAGCCAATGAAAGCAGCTATTGGATATCTGCAACTATTACTTTGTGTGCCTTTGTCTGATGTTACATAATCCTTGAGCCAATGGGAGGTTTAGAGGTCCTGCTTGATTTTCTAACAGCCTCAGTAGGTGGTATACTCAATTCTAGAATTTCAGCTGGTGTAGGAACTTAGGAATTTGAAGTAGATTTTGAATTTCCATGATCTGCAACAAGTGCTGGAGAATTCTCTAGATTAGGAACAAATGGTGAGTCTGCAACTAGAGTAGATGTAGGGTGTGGGTAACTATCATGATCTGATATGCTATGATCATAGATGGTTCTCATGCTCAATTCATCTAGGAATGATTGATCAGTTCCTTCATTTGGATTCTGGAAAGGAAAGGCATCCTCAAAGAAAGTTACATCTCTGCTGATGAAATACACCCTGTGCTTAAGATCAAGAAGTTTATATCCCTTTTGGAGTGTTGCATACCCCAATAACAAACATTTCATAGCTCTAGGCCCAAACTTATCAGTTTTAGGTAACAATGACACAAAACACAAGCACCCTATGATTCTTAAATAAGCTAAAGAAGGCTTTTTGTGGTACAACAATTCAAAGGGTGACTTGTTTCCAAGTACTGTGGATGGCACTCTATTGATAATGTAAATAACTGTCTCAATGCAATCTCCCCAAAATCTAGCTGGTAGATGACCCTGGAATCTAATAGCCCTTGCAACCTCTAAGGTGTGTCTATGTCTTCTTTCTACTACCCCATTCTGCTGAGGTGTATAGGGGCATGAACTCTGGTTTAAGATCCTATGTATCTGAAATAATTCCCTACACTGATTGTTAAAAAACTCAATGCCATTATCTAACCTGAACTTCTTAACAGATTTGCCAAATTGAGTTTTAACCATAGCAAGAAAATCTTTAAGGATGAAAACTACATCAGATTTCAATCTTATCCGAAGGGTCCAAGTCCATCTAGTGTAATCATCCACCAATGTAAAGAAAAGTTTCATTCCATTATATGTAGCAACCTTGTAAGGTCCCCAAACATCCATATAGATTAGTTGAAAAATTTCAACACTTCTAGTTGCATTTACTGTAAAAGGCATTCTGGTTTGTCTTTAAAAGGGAAAATCTCACATCTATGAACATTATTGATATCTAAACTATTTCTGAAACATTGTAATTTTTTAATAACTGGTATGGGTACATGCCCCATTCTCTTGTGCCATATATCTGGATCTCCTAGCTTCATCACTGTGAAAGCTCTGTGACACTGCATCCTTTTACGTGACTCCACTGATATCATAGAATATAGCCCATCTTCTTCCATAACAATCTCCTTCACCCTCCCAGACCAAAGGTCCTAAAATACACAGAATTTAGGAAAGAAAGAAGCAAAACAGTTTAGATTTTTTGTCACCTTGGAGACAGACAAGAGATTGAACTTGAATGCAGGAACACATAAGACATTATTAATAGTGTCACCTCCTGACAGTTGGCAATCCCCTATGTGTGTAATTTTGGCAGAGTCTCATGTTGGTACCTGAACCTGTCCTGCATTTTCTATTTGTGTTCCATTGTATAGTAAATCTTTATTTCCTATCATATGGTTTGTAGCTCCTGTATCTACAATCCACTTGGAATACTAATGTTATTGTGAAGAAAAGTACCTGCCATAGCTGCTATATTAGCACTGGATTCACCAATTGAGCTTTTGTTCAATAACTGCAAAATTTGAGAATACTGCTCCTTGGCTAAACATGTGTGTTGGAACTCCATTGTGTGCCTCTTGCACTGCATTGTTCTCTATTTGGGCTGCTGCATTAGCTCTTCTCTTAGGTTTAAAGTCAGATGGATAGTCCACCACTTTATAACAATTCTCCTTCAGATGTCCATATTTGTTACAAACCTCACACTTCATCAACCAATAACAACTTGCTTTTGTATGTCCCTTCTGGTGACAAAATTCACATTCTATGCCAAAGTTTCTCCTTTGCCTATTCCCTGATTGTGAAGTGAACATAGCAGTAGGCTCTACTTGTCCTGTATGAGTGCTGAACTGGTTGTTTGAAATGGTTCTTCTACTTTTATCTTGGACTGTCATTGCATATGCTTGGTTAATGGAAGGAACATTAGGCATCATTAGAATATGGCTTCTTGTTTTCTCAAAACTATCATTTAATCCCATCAGAAATTACAATAATATATGAAATTCTAATTGTTTAACATAGTCCTTAACAGGAGGTGGTGGTAAAATAGCATCATACTTTGCCCAAAGATTTGTTAATTTCGTAAAGTAAACTGAAACAGATGAAACCCCCTATGTTGAAGTGAAAATCTCTTTGTCTAAATAGTAAAGCCTCGAAGCATTTACTTTATCAAAGCGTTCCTTAAGTCGTGCCCAAACTGTTTGAGCATTTTCTAAGAACAAAATACGAGTAAGGAGGTGCGAATTAACGTTGTTCATCATCCATGAAGTAACAATGGCATTGCAACGATCCCACTGATGAGCTAATCTAGATCCAAAATCACATTTTGAGGTGGTACCATCAACTAAACATAATTTTTTCTTTCCTAAGAGAGCTGCTTTCATAGCTCGACTCCATAACGTGTAATTCTCCATTCCAGTTAACAATAATCCAATTGACAGCGAACCTGGTCCATTGGATGGATACAAATAGACTAGGTGATTGTGATCGAGAACAGGTACATTTTGTGTCGCATTGGTGTTATCGCCTAAATTATCAACAGCTGCCATATCTATCGCAGAGAATCACTATCAAAAATTAGCCAAATAAAAATTAGGGTTTTGATTTCAAAGAACTCATTTCTGATTCTGATAGAAATCGAAGAAACAAAGCAAAAAATTAAACGAAATTAAGAATATATGAACCGATTCTCTCGATTTACAGCGAAATACCTAGAATTAATTCGACATCTGCTGTGATACCATGAAGAATTTATGATTCGAACAATATCTTTAAGCTAAGAAATGGAAGAGATAAATAGGGGAAGAAGATCACAATTTTCATTATAAGAATAACTGCTTTTTGTCACGACCCGGATTTTCCACACTCAGGAGTCGTGATGGCGCCTATTTGTAGACGCAAAGCAAGCCAAATTTAATTACTTTTCGTTAACAACACAATCACCTTTTAACAATTACTGGCAATAATATAAAGTAACGAGATTAAATAATAAGCGGAAGTCTTAACATTATATAAAACTGAATAGAAATGCGAAAATTCAACAAAATCCTCTACCCAAGACTAGTGTCACTGTACTAACGAACTGCTAAAAACTCTAAACACAAACGTCTGAAAGAAAACATAAACTATTTTTCTCAAATACAATGAGATAACAGACTATAAAGATAGGATAAGGGGGATGCCGGGCCTACGGATGCCTGCAAGGCTACCTCGTGTCTCGCTGGACTGAGGGCATGCTCCCACACTAACGTTGTTGTTGCTCCTGCCTGAAACCTGGATCTATGCAAAATAGCACAGAGTGTAGTATCAGCACAACCAACCCCATGTGCTGGTAAGTGTCTAGCCTAACCCCGACGAAGTAGTGACGAGGCTAGACCAGACTACCACATAAACCTGTGCAATTTCATATATATACAACGGAATCGAAATACAGAACAGATAAACAATATGGGAGGGGAAGCATAATGTGGGGAGTATAATAATTTCCAAATAAGAGTCATCCAGTAACGAAGTAAAACAACACAACTCAATAGTATGTAATGAAATAGAAATCAACAAGTGTACGGCATCACCGTTCGTGCTTCTACTCTCATACTCGCCAAGAAATAACATGTGCACATCACACTTCGTGCTTTTACTTTCATTCCTCACATATATCAATAGAATCGGCACGGAATGGTACATCGTGTGGCACGACATCACTCTTTTCGCATAATGAGCGAACATTGCACGACATCACCCTTCGTGCTTTACACTCTTTCCTTACCATAAACAAACAATTTACAGCATCACCCTTCATGCTTTAACAATCTTCCTCACCCAAACAATAATCACAAACAAGGGCAAGGGAATAAATAAACAATAATGGAAATCCTGGCAAGGGAAAACAAACGAGCAATTAAAAACCCGACAAGGGTACAACATCAATAATCTCAACATCCTGGAAAGGGAAAATATTCAACAATCAACAACGTCCCGGCAAGGGAACAAATCATTAACTCTTTACCTTTCGTTCACTTTCATCTCATAGTTCACATTATCACTCGAGCCAATGCTCCAAAGATTTACTTGTCTTATATACCTTCGCAATTGTATTTCAACTCGAGCCAACACTCCACGAATTTCAAAGTTCACTATTTCTTTCACAAGATCTTTACAAAACATAGAAGCCATCAATTAAGCATGGAAGATATAACAAAATCCCAACTATTCGCAATTAAGGACTCACGGTCATGCTAGACACCAATGTATAGATACTCGTCACCACGCCTATACATCGTACTCGACACTTAGCAAGTAGCAAATAAGACTCAGCTCCTATTCCCTCAAGCTATGGTTAAACCAAATACTTACCTCGATGCTTTGAACTCAACTCAAGCCTCAATTATAACTTTACCCCGTGATTCCACCTCCAATCCGCTCGAATCTAGCCAAAAATTACTCAATTACTTTAATAAACACTAAATTAATCAATTTGAATGCATAAAAATAAATTTCCCAAGTTTTTCCCAAAAATTTCAAAATCGCCCCCTAGGCCCACGTGGTCAAAACCGGAGGTTCAAACCAAAACCCGGTCTATTCCTCACGAACTCAAATATGTAATTTGTTTTGAAATCGAATCTCAAATTGAGGTCCAAATCTCCAATTTTTAGAAAACCTAGGTTGTACCCAAAACCCCCAATTTCACCCATGAAAATCCTTGCTCGTAAGTGTAAAACATATTAAATGATGTTAATGATTGAAAGAATTGAGTAAAAATTGACTTACAAATGATTTGGAATAAAACTTGTTCTTGAAAAATTGCCCAAGGGAGTTGTGTTTTGAAAATGGGGTGAAAAATATCTTAAAATCGACTAAGTATAAAAAAAATGCAGGTTGCAGAAGTCGCAATTGCAAATTGGGGTACGCAATTGCGAATCCCGACCAATTTATGGGAATTGCTAACTCTGCTTCGCATTTGCGAAGACAGGCCTTACAGGGGAGCTTCGCATTTGCGAGCTCGCATTTGCCATCCTTGAACTTCGCATTTGCGATGAGTAACTTCGCATTTGCGATCCTAGGCAGGCCTGGGATGGTTTAGCATTTGCGAACCAGCATTCGCATTTGCGAGTTCGTATTTCTGAACCAGGTTTTGCAAACTTGGTCCCGCAAATGCGAAGCCTGCAGGCCTGTTTAGACCAGATTTTTCAAAGTTAAAAAATGCACTCCGACGCCTATCCAAAGCTCACCCGAGCCCTCGGGGATCCAAACCAAATATGCACACAACCTCAAAAACATCCTACCTGTCACACCTCCTTTTTGCTTACTACACCCCGTGAAGGACATAATAAAAGAGTTTTTCCATTTTTAGGACAATCGGAACGAGATTCATTTTTTATTTCAGAGTCGCCACTTGGGATATTAATGGTGTCCCAAGTCACTGGTGAAATCCCGAACCGAGGAAATATTGACTCTGTTAACAGTCCGCGAATCAGAAATCTGGATAAGGAATTATGTTAATCCGGGAGAAGGTGTTAGGCATTCCCGGATTCCGTGGTTTCAGCACGGTCGCTCAACTGTTGTATTTGTTTTATTTGATTTTCATGTATATTCCATTTTTATGTGCTTTTATTAATAATCCGCTTTTATTGTTGAATTTTACATGAATTACAACGTCGTGAAAATGTATCTCGAACCACGCCGTACCAGTACGCCCGCGGCTTTTAACACATTTCGACTTTGTTGAGATTTGGATTTGGGTCACATGAATGTGCACCCGTATTTGAGAAAGTAATATTATTATTATTCGCACCTAAAGCATTTACGCATTTATTAACTTCGGGAAAGACCGTGAAATTTACTAAACGATCCTTCCAAGTCTAAATATTTTTGTAAGTAATTATGGAGGGCCCCGCAATTGTTTGTTTTGTTTAGCGGGGCTCATCTCATTTTATTATTAAAAGGCAAACCTAAAGCAATCTATAATTTTCTATGTTAAATTTGTCTCTAAAATAAAGGGAAAAATCCTAATTAATTAGTGTTGTAGATTTCAGGCCCAAGTTCAAATAACAAAATCAAGAAAAGGAATCAGTGTTGGGCCCAAATAGCCCAAACTACGTTATACACAATGGCCAGTCATAAACTCTGGCCCAGTCCCAATTGAAGAGGAAGCCAGTAACCAGACCTGGGCCTGCATCAGCTGAGATGCAATTCAATTCGTTGGGAATAGGCTGCTGAGCCTTGCACCAAACGAAACCCAAACTCAGAAGAGAAATACGCTGAATTGGTTTCAAACTACTCCCAATGCGTTTAAATAACTCGCAATTGGACAAACATTAATCGAATTATTAATGGTGAAAATGAATTAGGAGCACAAATTGAGGTCGTGACTTTATATACTGTATATGAGTCATTTAATGGTCCAAAACCTAAAGTAGTCTATTATTCAAACTGCCACTACTAGATTAGGCATTCAACTCACAATATGAATCCAAGAACAACAGCCATATAGTCCGATTATTACAAACAATACAATTTTATAAGCATAACTGTCTCATCTCAATACAAACATAAACTAAGTGATTCAACAATCAACTCAAACACTTCATCATTTAGTCGCCAAATCAGAAAATCTACACGGATCCTTCACAACTCAGACGAGGCCAAGTAAAAATACCTGGAAATCAAAATGTAAGTAGAAAAGGAAGGTCAGTAACACCCAGGAACAAACAACAACATATCACAGCAGCAGATGTCAGTATGACACTTTCAACATAACAACTAAATCACAGCCAAATCCCAAGATCAACTTGTTCAAATTGTTACCCAGGGAATGAACAAAATCAAACTCCAATTAAACCCCAAAACAAACTCGAAAATTTCCACCAGTAGACCACAAGCAATTCTTCAATCAAATAAGCAAGCTCGAAACCAAAGAAAAGGGATTCTAATGTAACAGTATGCTTCCTCAATTCTTCTACTTACTTTTTGAATTTTTTTGGAAGAGATCAAGACCTAAAGGAATTTTTGGTTTCCAAATCTCCGTCACAGATCTGAGATTTTTGAGGGTATTTCTGGGGAAATTATTGGGCTCCAAACTCTGGGGATTTCCAGGAATGTCAAAAAACCCTTTTGCAAGGCAAGTGAATGCCTTTATTTATAGGGAAACTTAGGGTGCAAACTTTAGATTTTATTTTTTTACTTATCAGTCCTTAATTTGTTGTTGTTTTTACCCCTTATTTCTGACTTGCAGTACAAGTAACTACCCTTATTGCCTTGGCCTCTACACTAAAGCCTATTCTAGAACCTTCTATATCCTTTACAATTCCTATACTACCCTTAACCCATTTTAATATTTACCAATTCTGTTAATTCTGCCCTTTTCCATGCCCAAACTACCCTTGTTAACTTTTAAAATTACTGCAGCCCCCTCCCCTTTGATCTTTGTCCAATTTGACCTTGTTAAAATCCTAAAATTAATAAACTTTAACTAATAGTATTTTACTAACAACTATAACCAATCAGGCCCTAAATATTTAAACAAAACAATAAAGCATCAACTAGAATCTATTTCAAACCATTCCTAAATCTAATTCATGTGAATAAACTAAGGCAAAACTAATTGAACCAAGATTGATAATATAAATACTTGCAGAACTTCAGAAACAAGGCAAACAACGAACTAACAAACTCAAATGGAAGAAATAAACCTGAATTTTATGAAATTAACCAATCAAAAACCTCAATTAATTCTCACCCACTTGGATGCAAATTATTATCAAGCTAACAGGAAACAATCGAGACCAAACTAAAAGAGCAGAGAAAAGAAAAAAAAACTAACTAACGACTGGTTCAACTACCATCTAAACATTTGAAGAAAATTGACCTTAGCATTTAAACAATCGCAGAGGTGAGATGCTATGAAGCTGGACTCAAATTATATACAAACGTACAGTCGGAATCAATTACGAACAAAGCCTCAAAGAATCAAGCAATTTGAATGGGAAGAAGAAAAGAAAGAATTATTAGACTTGTCAGAACATTAAGAAAACTTACTGATGAAAGAGCACTTAGGCCAGTCTCATTATACCCAAACTCGACCATTCCCAGTATCGTTTGAACTCTTTTGGTAACCAATAATGCTTGAATCCTCCAGGATTCATGATCCGTAACATCCCGAATGGTATGTTTTCGTTGAAAACATGCCATTAGGGATATTACAATTAGGTATCCTCAAGAATTAGGGTTAGGGCTTTTTGGCCGGAAAACTTCTACTTGACATTTGACGAGTTCCAGCCAGATTCGAAGGAAAAGCTTGGCAAATTAGGATAGAGGAGGAGAAGAGGAGTCCATGGTGTTATTTTGGTGGCTATTGGCGTAGGTGGTGTTCGCCGGAAAATTTTAAAACGGATATTCGAAAGTCTGGGGTGGTATTTGAAGGAGATGGACCAAGGATTCGAGATAAGGGAGACGAGGAGAGGTTGGGGCATTATTTTGGGACGGGTTGGAGATGGTATCGTTTCCCGCCGGCGGTGACTCCGGCGAGGCCTGGTGATGGTACGAGGAAGACGAAACCCTGGTCTCTAGTGTTAATGAATAATTTCAGACAACTTTATCAAATAAGCAAGAACGAATCCTTGCTGTTGGATTAAAAGAATGGATGGCCGAGATTCTTTGACGCCAAACGATGTCGTTTTGTTTAGTGAAGGGGCAGGCCGGGTTGGAGAATCATTTGGGCCTGGGCAACGATACAAATGTTGGGCGTGTATTCAATTCAAAAAATGGCCCAATGTTGAGCAGTCCTTTTATTTATTTTCTTTTTGTTTTCTTCCTTCCAATTATTTTTTTTTACTCTTTTATTGTGTGTATATATATATATATATATATATATATTTTTTTTTTTTT